>JAFMOD010000315.1:3309-15361 GCA_019802435.1 Corydoras maculifer | reverse complement strand
GGGTGGGGTTAAGGTAGCTTGAGGTGGCGGGGGGTTCGGAATGGGTGGTGGTCGGGGGGGTGGGGTTAAGTTAGCTTGAATGAATGGGGTCCAAGGTCTGCACACCTCCACCCTCCTTTACGGTGGCCTGACGGCGTGCAGGTAGCCGTGTTGCTTGCGATCGTGACGTCTCGTGTCTCTCGGGACATTGTTTTTCCTTCGTATCTCCTCGCTACGTCTTTTGTTTCTTCTCCGTTTTAAACGTACGTTCTCCCCGGGGCGTCGCCCCCGCGTGACAGGCGTCAACCGTAATGAGAGCGGCGCGAAACGCGAGTTTAACGCAGGCTCCGGAGCGAGGGAACGCCGTCTGCTAAGCTCAATCAAGTGTCGGAGTTCAGTCGGCAGCGTTTGATGTCTTTAACGCTCCTCAGGAGTCGGAGGAGTGCAGGACCGGGACGGCAACGAGACGGCAATAAGACGGAAACCGGGAGGCAACCGGGACGGTAACCGGGACGGACGGTAACCAGGACAGTAACCGGGACGGTAACCAGGACAGTAACCGGGAGGCAACCGGGACGGTAACCAGGACAGTAACCGGGACGGTCACCGGGACAGTAACCGGGACGGTAACCAGGACAGTAACCGGGACGGTAACCAGGACAGTAACCGGGACGGTAACCAGGACAGTAACCGGGAGGCAACCGGGACGGTAACCAGGACAGTAACCGGGACGGTAACCAGGACAGTAACCGGGACGGTTACCAGGACAGTAACCGGGACGGTCACTGGGACAGTAACCGGGACGGTAACCGGGACAGTAACCGGGACGGTAACCGGGACAGTAACCGGGAACGACGAGCGATATGGCAAACGTGCACAAAAATCCAAAATGTCCGTGGACGCCTTTGTCCAGCACCTTCATGATCAGATGACAGGGTCACGCGAACTCCACCTCCCTCTGCACACCGCCAGATGGGATAGGCTCAAGTGTAATTCTGATTGCAGCTCTGCAGCCGAGTCACCTCGGGTCGCCTTACAGGGATCCGTCTAATATAGGGAACCTAAACCCACGAGAGACAGCAGGACAATAAGACGACAGGACAACTACACAACAAGACAGTGAGACAGCAAGATGACAGGACATTAAGATGACAGGACAACAAGATGACAAGACAACAAGACGACAGGATAACAAAACAACAAGACGACAGGACAACAAGACAGCAAGACATCAACATTACAAGACAGCAAGACAAGACAATGAGACCACAAGACAATAATACAAGACGGCAAGATTACAGGGCAGCTGACGACAAGACAATAAGATGACAAGACAATAATACAAGACGGCAAGTTTAGAAGACAGCTGCCAACAAGACAGCAAGACGACAAGATGACAATACGGCAAGACGACAAGACAATAAGACGGCAACATAACAAGACAGCAAGACAAAAACACAATAATACGGCAAAACGGCAACATAACAAGACAGTCGACAACAAGACAATAAGACAATGACGGCAAGATAACAAGACCAGAGAAAAAGACGACCAAATGGAAAGATGGCAAGACAAGACAACGAGACAACGAGAAGACAAGACTCACTCACCGCGGGGACCATCTGATCTGGTTCCTTCACCCGCATGAGAGACGAAACCTGAGCTCCTGATAGGGAGAACATGCAAAACCACGCACGCTGAACCGATCAGCAGAATTGATCCTTCGTTGTAAAACCAGAAAGCACCCAGCTCCACCCTCTCAAAGCCACAGGGTGTAGCCCCGCCCCTCACCTCATGGCGTTGGTGGGATACGGAACCCGGCGCACGGTTCCTAGAACCCCTTGCGGCGCCTTCAGACGTGACGCCTGTCAGTGTACGTTGAAGTACAAAGTGTGTAAAGAAACGACCCGTTCTTTACCGCTTGGACCCCTCACGGCGTCGAAAAGCGCCGCCACCGCCGTTCCGTTACTCAGCGTTTTAGCGCGACTGAAATCAATTGCTCTCTGCCGAGTAAATAAGTGAGAAAACGTGAACTCCCGTATTTTATTTTACCCTTCCATTCATCTCACTCTCTCTCTCTCTCTCTCTCTCTCTCTCTCGCCCTGTCAGGTCACTGTATGAACGATTGATCACATGACTGAAGTGCTGAGGGATCAGGAGCAGTAGCGAGGAGGCGGGACCAGCGGCCCGAGTGGCAGAAAACGGAAACAAAAAACCCAGAGAACGCAGTGCAGCCCGGTGCGCCCCGCCCCCCACCGTACAGGTACGTCCGAATTCCGCCGGCCGCCGGTAAAAAGACGCCGCGGGCCCCCGGGCCCCCGGACCCCTGTGTCAACGTCGGGGGTCATTCGGTTTGTATCGAACGTCTACAACGTCTCCAATGGCGGGAGAACCTTAAAGCAATCAAAATATCAACACTATTGTGTGGGTTGACGACTTGGGGGAGCGGGGGATGGGGTGGTGGAGCGGGGGTGGAGGGGGTCATCTCGAGAGGGTCGGCTTCCTTGAGCCAGTCTGTATCTCGATGAAGTCAGTTTTTATAGATGGAGGTGAGGATCCATTGGTGGAGTTTGACGCTGGGCCTGCCGTGACCCCGCCCCCTCCACACACACACTTACAGACACACACACACACACACACACACACACACACACACACATTAACATTCTACGATATTCAAATTCTCAAATGAGAGAACAACGCAAGTCGGGAGTTACGTATAAACCAGCTACGCTGTAGTATTAGAAAACCTGATTGTTTTTAAGCCCCGCCCCTTTTTAAATGAAACAATTTTATAGCAAGTGTTTCTTAAAGATGCGAAGTGTCTCCGCCTTACGGACAGAGTTGGGACGACGGTTCCACGTCGCCTGGTGGGGCAACCGCAATGCAAGTTGGGAGTTACGTATAAACCAGCTACACTGTAGTATTAGAAAACCTGATTATTATTAAGCCCCGCCCCGACGACAGTTCTAGGAACTAATAAAAGGTTCCTGTGGGCATTTTGATTAGTCACCATACACTTATATTAAACACGGTTCCTTTATATTTAAAGACCTATATTGATCGTTAAATAAGGGTACTTTTTCAATAGTTCTAGGAACTAATAAAAGGTTCCTGTGGGCATTTTGATTAGTCACCATACACTTATATTAAACACAGTTCCTTTATATTTAAAGACCTATATTAATTGTTAAAGAAGGGTACTTTTTCAATAGTTCTAGGAACTAATAAAAGGTTCCTGTGGGCATTTTGATTAGTCACCATACACTTATATTAAACACAGTTCCTTTATATTTAAAGACCTATATTGATCGTTAAATAAGGGTACTTTTTCAATAGTTCTAGGAACTAATAAAAAGGTTCCTGTTGGCATTTTGATTAGTCACCATACACTTATATTAAACACGGTTCCTTTATATTTAAAGACCTATATTGATCGTTAAATAAGGGTACTTTTTCAATAGTTCTAGGAACTAATAAAAGGTTCCTGTGGGCATTTTGATTAGTCACCATACACTTTTATTAAACACAGTTCCTTTATATTTAAAGACCTATATTGATCGTTAAATAAGGGTACTTTTTCGATAGTTCTAGGAACTAATAAAAGGTTCCTGTGGGCATTTTGATTAGTCACCAAACACTTATATTAATTGAGTGTGATCTGCCCAGCACCTCTGCTCCGGAGGTGAGGTTCTCACCGGGGACGTTCTCGCAGAGCAAGTGTGAGACACTGACACAGGCGCTCCACACAGCAGTGAAGGAGTCGGGGACACGTGCGGGACGTGGCGTCCCCGGGGTCACGCCTCCCACACCAGGAACCGCTATTTAAGTACTTTAAATAAACAGTATTTTCGGAGCCGTAGGTGGCGTCCTGTTGTCATGTGATCGCTGATGGAGTGGAGGATGACTAACAACAATAGTTCTAGGAACTAATTGAAGGTTCCTGTGGGCATTTTACACATTTACTATACATTTATATTAAGCATGGTTCCTTTATAATTAAAGACCCATATTGATCACTAAACTAAGGGTACTTTTTTCTGATAGTTCCAGTAACCAATTAAAGGTTCCTGTTGCTATTTTCATTAGGCACCATACACTAATATTAAGCATGGTTCCTGTATGTTAAAAGACCCATATTGATCACCAAACAGGGTGTACTTTCTCCAATAGTTCTAGGAACTAATTAAAGGTTCCTGTTGCCATTTTGATTAGGCAACATACACTAATATTAAGCATGGTTCCTCTATTTTAAAAGACCCATATTGATCACCAAACAGGGTATTTTTTTTCTAATAGTTCTAGGAACCGGCGGCACGGTGGCTTAGTGGTTTAGCACGTTCGCCTCTCAGTGCTAGGGATTCCCGGTTCGAATCCCCATCTGGGTGGAGTTTCCATGTTCTCCCCGTGTCTGCGTGGGTTTCCTCCGGGTTCTCCGGTTTCCTCCCACAGTCCAAAAACATGGATCAAATTAATTGAAATCTCAAAATTGCCCCATATAGAGTGTGTCTGTGTGAGTGAGTGTGTGCCCAGCGATGGATTGGCGCCCTGTCCTGGGTCTAGCTGCCCAGCGCCCGAGACGTTCTCCCCTGGATGGGCATGGGGAGCCCCACCGCGACCCTGATAGAGGATAAGCGGGAGATAATGAATGAATGAATGAGTTCTAGGAACCAATTAAAGGTTCCTGTTGGCATTTTGATAAGGCACCATACATTTATATTAAGCATGGTTCCTGTATGTTAAAAGACCCATATTGATCACCAAACAGGGTGTACTTTCTCCGATAGTTCTAGGAACTGATTAAAGGTTCCTATTGCCATTTTGATTAGGCAACATACAATAATATTAAGCATGGTTCCTGTATGTTAAAAGACCCATATTGATCACCAAAAAGTTTTTTTTTTTCTAATAGTTCTAGAAACTAATAAAAGGTTCCTGTTGGCATTTTGATTAGGCACCATACATTTATATTAAGTATGGTTCCTGTATGTTTGAAGCCCCATACTGATCACCAAACAGGGTGTACTTTCTCCAATAGTTCTAGGAACAAATTAAAGGTTCCTGTTGGCATTTTGATTAGGCACCATACACTTATATTAAACATGGTTCCTTAATAATTAAAGACCTATATTGATTACTAAAATAAGGGTCCTTTTTATAATAGTTCTAGGAACTAAGTAAATGTTCCTGTTGGCATTTTGATTCGTCACCATACATTTATATTAAGCATGGTTCCTGTATGTTTGTAGACCCGTACTGATCACCAAACAAGTGTATTTTCTCCAATAGTTCTTGGAACTAATAGAAGGTTCCTGTTCGCATTTTGATTAGGCACCATACATTTATATTAAGCATGGTTCCTGTATGTTTCTAGACCCGTACTGATCACCAAACAGGGGATATTTTCTCCAATAGTTCTAGGAACTAATAAATGGTTCCTGTTGGCATTTTGATTAGTCACTATACACTTATATCGAGTATGGTTCCTGTATGTTTGTAGACCCGTACTGATCACCAAACAGCAACAGCGACCCTCCGCATCTGGCAGGGGGGCGCTTTAAGGTGGTTGAGTGTAACGCGGTGGACGGTGGTGGAGACTTCTGTTTGTCTTCTGTATTTTGGTCCTCGGTTCTTTGTGCGTGGTCTGCGGTGTATCGTGGTCCGCGCCGCGTCTCGTCCTCCGCGGTTGGTAGAGGACACCCTGGACGGAGGCCAACATCGAGTTGTATTTTTTTATGTGCTGCGCACCATAACGACCGGGTTCTGACATCACGCCTCATCTGCAATGCAAACCAACGCAGTTGCCTGGAGACACATTCGTCGCCTGCGTTTGTTTACAGAGATCCCGAGCTGCTCGGCGACCGCGCCGTCCAGATTCGCCGAGTTTTTTCCTCCCGTCTGAGCGACCACCTGCACCTGGACTGTTCCGGGTGGTGGATTGTTGCTGCGGGGGCGGGGTAGGTGGTGGTGGGTGTGGCGGTGGAGCGACCACGTTTCCCCGTCCAATGTCCCATTACGCCGAAGAAATTCACATAGAACCTCACGTTCTCCACGTTGCACGGTCCCATCAAGCTCTTAAAGCACGGAGGCCGGCTTCAGAGGAACCATTATGAAAAGTGGGCGGGTCCTTCGAAGGTTCCGCCCACAGACGCTGCTCTTAATCGAAGTTTGATTGTGAAATGGCTTATTACGTCATCGTCATGGTTTTATTTTGGGAATGGGAATAAATAAAGGGGGAATTTTAGCGATAGAACATTTAGAACCTTTGGAACATTTAGAACCTTTGGAACCTTTAGAAACTTTGGAACCTTTAGAACCTTTAGAAACTTTGGAACCTTTAGAACCTTCAGAACCTTTAGAACCTTTGGAACCTTTAGAAACTTTGGAACCTTTAGAACCTTTGGAACCTTCAGAAACTTTGGAACCTTTAGAACCTTTGGAACCTTCAGAAACTTTGGATCCTTTAGAAATTTTGGAACCTTTGAAACCTTTAGAACCTTTGGAACCTTTAGAACCTTTAAAACCTTTAGAACCTTTGGAACCTTTGGAACCCTTAGAAACTTTGGAACCTCTTAGAACCTTTGGAACCTTTGGAACCTTTAGAACCTTTGGAACCCTTAGAAACTTTGGAACCTTTAGAACCTTTGGAACCTTCAGAAACTTTGGAACCCTTAGAACCTTTAGAACCTTTGGAACCTTTAGAACCTTTGGAACCTTCAGAAACTTTGGAACCTTTGAAACCTTTAGAACCTTTGGAACCTTTAGAACCTTTAAAACCTTTGGAACCTTTGGAACCCTTAGAAACTTTGGAACCTCTTAGAAACTTTGGAACCTCTTAGAACCTTTGGAACCTTTGGAACCTTTGGAACCCTTAGAAACTTTGGAACCTTTAGAACCTTTGGAACCTTTAGAAACTTTGGAACCCTTAGAACCTTTAAAACCTTTGGAACCTTTAGAACCTAAAGACCCATACTGATCACCAAACAAGGGGTACTTTCTCCAATAGTTCTAGGAACTAATTAAAGGTTCCTGTGGGTATTTTGATTAGTCACCATACACTTATATTAAGCATGGTTCCTGTATGTTAAAAGACCCATACTGATCATTAACCAGGGGTTCTTTCTCCAATAGTTCTAGGAACTAACTAAAGGTTCCTGTTGGCATTCTGATTAGGCACCATACACTAATAAAGCATGGTTCCTTTATGTTTCAAGACACAAACAGTATGATGGCTGACCTTATGCTCCGCCCCCAACCATCAAGTGTTTGCTCACTCTCTGCTCCGAACTTGAGGCTGATGGGCTACAACGATACGCAATATTAGGGAATTGCACCCTCGGATAACCGAGACGTATCCCGGCACAATAAACACAAGTGTGTGTGTGTTTGGTGTGTATACGCTGAAGAGTTGTGTGTGTGTGTGTGTGGGGGGGGGGGGGGGGGTTGAGATTAAAGTGGAGGTAGCAGACGAGGTCCCGAGGCGTCCGCAGAGTCGCGAGTCGCTTACGTTATTAATTTTATTATCCTGGGGATTTTTTTTTAGATGTGTTCCTCTGGGTCGTCCCGTCGTCTCATCATTTCCTCGGCATCCTCACAAGTTCCACGTCGAGGCCTTTGACCCTAAAGCGTGTGGTCCCTCGCCGCCTCANCCCCCCGTTCTGTTCCTCCAGCTTTGATTTGCGGGTCGGGAAACGAGGCAGTCTTCATTTCTTCCTCCTTTGCTCTTCATCCTCATCCTCATTAACTGCCAGTGAGGCGGCGGCGGCGGCTCCGTTTCCTGAGGGTCACCGCGGAACAAAACACGAGACGTTCCACAACACGAGATCTTAAAGATGAGATAAAAATAACCTCCCTGCGCATCGAAAGCACATCCATCCGCCTCTCGCTCGCCCGCTCTCTCGCCCGCTCTCTCGCCCAGACGTCTGTCGCCTCCTCGCGTTGACGGAGGTGGTGGTGCGGTCGCGCTCTGCCGTGTGGAGTGAGACCTCGCGGTTCCTTAAGAACACAATTAATAACGGCATCTAGAGGGACGGAGGGCGGGGTCCCAGCATCCCTGCAGCCCCTTTTTCCAATGTTCTCATAGTTCTAGGAACTCATTTGAAGGTTCCTGAACCATACGGATCACAAAACAAGTGGTAATTCTTTCTGTAGTTCTAGGAACTAATTAAAGGTTCCTGTGGGCATTTTGTTTAGGCACCATACACTTATATTAACTATGGTTCATTTATAATTAAAGACCTACATTGATCACTAAACTAAGGGTACTTTTTTCAAATAGTTCTAGGAACTAATTAAAGGTTCCTGTGGGCATTTTGTTTTGTCACCATACATTTATATTAAGAATGGTTCCCTTATAATTTAAGACCTATATTGATCACTAAACTAAGGGTACTTTTTTTCGAATAGTTCTAGGAACTAATTGAAGGTTCCTGTTGGCAATTCGATTAGTCACCATACACTTATATTAAGTTCCATTATGATTAAAGACCTATGTTGAGCACTAAACTAAGGGTACTTTTTCGAATAGTTCTAGGAACTAATTAAAGGTTCCTGTGGGCATTTTGTTTTGTCACCATACACTTATATTAAGAATGGTTCCCTTATAATTTAAGACCTATATTGATCACTAAAATAAGGGTACTTTTTTTCTAATAGTTCTAGGAACTAATTGAAGGTTCCTTTTGGCAATTTGATTAGTCACCATACACTTATATTAAGTTCCATTATGATTAAAGACCTATGTTGATCACTAAACTAAGGGTACTTTTTCCGAATAGTTCTAGGAACTAATTAAAGGTTCCTGTGGGCTTTTCATTTACTCACCGTACACTTTTTTTTTTTACACATGGTTCCTGTATGTTTCAAGATTCATACTGATCACCAAACAAAGGGTATTATAGTTCTAGGAACTAATTAAAGGTTCCTGTTGGCATTTAAATTAGCCACCATACACTTCTATTAAGAATGGTTCCTTTATGATGAAATTTCTATAATAATCATTGAAATAGGGGTACTTTTTCAACAGTTCTATGAACTAATTTATAGGTTCCTGTGGGCATTACATACTGATGACAAACCAGGGGGTATCTTCTCCAATAGTTCTTAGGAACTAATTTAAGGTTCCTGTTGGCTTTTATTGATCACTAAAATAAGGGTACTTCTGGCAATAGTTCTAGGAACTAACAAAAGGTTCCTGTATGCCATCATACACTTATATTAAGCATGGTTCCTGTATGTTTGAAGACCCATACTGATCACCAAACAGAGGGAACGTTCTCCAATGGTCCCCACAGGCTCCTCTTGTTTGGAATAAACAGATCTGATTGGACTGCGCGAGCGCCGGCTCCTGATTGGCCGTGGCGCCCGAAACCCCTTTTTATAAGCGAGCACAATGGCGTGTGATTTTTATCCCGCGATGATGATGATGGGAGGCTGTAATCCGGGTCGATTGAGGAACGCGCACCTTTACAAACTGCACCCCCACTACCCCCCCCTCCCCCTCCACCACCCGGCGTCCGGTAATTGTGGTGGACTGAAACGCAGCCGGCCGTAAAGACGGCGCTATTCGTAAACTCCGCCGGGGGCAATCTGGACTCCACGCTGCAGAGAGGGCAGGCGTGGGGCAAACAGCCTCATTCGCACCTCGCGCCGCCGGGAGACGCCTGCCGGGAGTCCGCGGTCCGATTTACCCCTCAATGCCCTCTGTGTTTGCAAACCACGAAAGGAGTCCGGAACCCGTTCACCGGGTCGGGTCCACGGGTTCCACCGCGGTGAGGATACAAAGGAGAGGCGTCGTGAGGGGGTTATTTATAGCGAGCGGCGAGGACGCCGTGAGGGATTATGGGATGTGAGGAGGTGAGGCTGCAGCCGTCAGGACGGCGGGGCGCGAAGAAACAATCAGCGGAGACGAGCTGTCAGGGAAACGGCGTTCACTCCCATATCTGCTTTTTTTTTGGGTTCCGTGCCGTCTGTGAGGAGCAGGGGGGTGGGGGAGGGGGGTAGGGGGGGGGTTGTGAGGTGTTCGGGGTGAGGTTTTCGGACACCGCACTTAATCATTTATATGACGGCGGCTGCAGGCGCTGGGCAGATACACCCAGCACAGGAAGGGGGCAATCTATCACTGGACACACACTCACACAGACCCTATACTATATGGGGCAATTTTGAGCAGGCGATTTACCTTGAATCCACATTTTTGGACTGTGGATGGAAACCGGAGAACCCGGAGGAAACCCACGTGGACACGGGGAGAACATGCAAACTCCACCCAGATTGGGATCCGAACTGGGAATCCCCAGTGCTGAGAGGAGAACATGCCAAACCACTAAGCCATGGGGAACCACCTCCATGTCTATCGCTGGGCACACACACACTCACTCACACACACTCTAGATGGGGCAATCTGGAGCATTCAATTCATCTTGAAACCATGTTTTGGAACTGTGGGAGGAAACCGGAGAACCCAGAAGAAACCCACGTGGACACGGGGAGAACATGCAAACTCCATCCAGATTAGGTTACAAACCTGGATCCCTAACGCTGAGAGGAGAACATGCTCAACCACCAAGCCACCATGCTATCCCAATAAAGAATTCATCATTTGGTGGTGTAGCAGATTTGGCATGTTCTCCTCGTGTCCGTGTTGGTTTCCTCCGGTTTTCTCGCACGGTCCAAAGACGTTGATTCAAGGTGAATTAGCTGCTGTAAATTGCCCCAAATAGTGTCTCTGTGTGAGGGGGTGTGTGTCCAGTGATAGAATGGCACTCGAATCCATGTTTTTGGACTGTGGGAGGAAACCGAAGAACCCGGAGGAAACCCACGCGGACACGGGGAGGACATGCAAACTCCACCCAGATTGGGATTCGAACCTGGATCTCCAGTGCTAAAGGAGAACATGCCAAACCACTAAGCCGCCACGCCGGTTGTGTGTTAACGTGAATGAATCGCGGGGTGGAACGGTTCTCCGCTCTGCTTTCTGGGCTTTAAGCCCCGCCCCCTCTCGTCCCACCTGGTCGATGTTCCGTCTGTGGTTCCGTCTGTGGTTCCGTCTGTGGTTCCGTGGGCGGTCATGGGTTCCGCTTGGTCATGTGACGGTTCTCAAACGAAGCCGTGTTCAGAGATAAGGACCGAACCGCAATCCTAACA
Organism: Corydoras maculifer; assembly: GCA_019802435.1. Lineage (NCBI taxonomy): Eukaryota > Metazoa > Chordata > Actinopteri > Siluriformes > Callichthyidae > Corydoras > Corydoras maculifer. The sequence continues at coordinate 4,237 of JAFMOD010000315.1, read as the reverse complement.
ACAAAGAACATGTGATCAATCGGGTCCTGCGGGGAAAACGGAGAACCCGGCGAGCTGAAGCTGTCCACCTGCGGAGTCCAGCGTATCTCGTCGAGAACCTGTTTCCGTCACCTGATCTCCGTCTTCCGGAGAACGCGGCGCGGTTCCCTTGGTGTTGCCGGTCCTCCGCAGACGCAGCCGACGCTCTTTATCTTGTTTCGCGCCGTCGCGCCCGGGAAAACAAAACGAGTCCGAACTTCAAAGCGCCCGCTCCCGCCGTTTCATCTCCCGGCGCTGCGCGTGGGCGTCTGCGCCGGCGCCGGGCAGCCATTTTGAAAAGGCGCTCGGTGCGCCGCCTGAAATGGAGAACCACATTCTGGGTTCGGCGCCGTGCGGACGATCCGCAGGCGGTTTGGAACACCCAGGACAGGGGGGCAATCTATCACTGGACACACACTCACTCACACAAAGACTATATAGGGGCAACTTAGAGCAGCCCATTCGCCTTGAATCCATGTTTTTGGACTGTGGGAGGAAACCCACGCAGACACAGGGAGAACATGCAAACGCCACACAGACTATATAGGGGCAACTTGGAGCAGCCTATTCACCTTGAATCCATGTTTTTGGACTGTGGGAGGAAACCGGAGAACCTGGAGAAAACCCAAGTTGACACAGGGAGAACATGCAAACTTCACCCAGATTGGGATCAGAACCTGAGAGGAGAACACGGGAAACCCGAGCAGACATGGGGAGAACATGCAAACTTACACACCGACTATATGGGGCAATTTAGAGCAGCCCATTCACCTTGAATCCATGTTTTTGGACTGTGGGAGGAAACCCGAGAACCCAGAGGAAAGCAACAGACATAGGGAGAACATGCAAACTTACAATGACTATGTAGGGGCAATTTAGAGCAGCCCATTCGCCTTGAATCCATGTTTTT
>JAFMOD010000314.1:104764-116890 GCA_019802435.1 Corydoras maculifer | reverse complement strand
TGTGTGTGTGTGTGTGTGTGTGTGTGTGTGTGTGTATTGTTAAATCCTCACTGTGTGAATAAACGTTTCTGGTTCTTTATCTTGTTTCTTCAGAACCCCTATGATGGAGGTGGAGAACTTCACCATATTCATTAAAAACAGTATCCGCTTTCCTCGCTTCAAATTTACAAAGTGAGAGAACATACAAAACCTCAGCATTCTTAATATTACAATTGATTATTCATAATTTATTATGTACATACATACACACACTCACACACCTGCACCACCATGTCAGTGTCACTGCAGCACTGAGCATCATCCACCACCCTAATAACACACACTCACACACCTGCACCACCATGTCAGTGTCACTGCAGCACTGAGAATTATCCACCACCCTAATAACACCTGCTCTGTCCATGGTCCTGATCATCAGAGAACAGAGTAAAGGGGACTAACAGAGTCTGTAGAGGAACAGATGGACTACAGAACAGAACTGTAGAACTACAAACCCTATCTGTATCCCGACTTTGATGATGATTGTTATATATGTAATCTAATCTAATCTGATTTGATCTAATGTAATCTAATCTGATCTGATCTAATCTAATCTGATGTAATCTAATCAAATGTAATTTAATCTAATCTAATCTAATCAAATCTGATGTAATCTCTTGTAATCTAATCTAATCTGATGTATTCTTATGTAATCTAAAGTAATTTAATCTAATCTAATCTAATCAAATCTGATGTAAACTCCTGTAATCTAATCTAATGTAATCTGATCTGATCTGATCTAATCTAATCTAATCTGATCTAATCTCCGTCTGATTCTCCTCCTGTCTGCCGCAGAGGGAACTTCCTGTCGAACATCAGCAGCAGTTACATAAAGAAGTGTAATTTTGACTTTGAGAGGAACAGCTACTGTCCGATCTTTCGGGTGGGGGACGTGGTCCGATACGCCGATCAGGACTTCACAGAACTGGCCGAAAAAGTGAGACGCCGTCCCCTTTTTATTTCTCATCCCTCTCTTCTTCTCGCTCTAAGAACCCGTGATGAAAGCATGTCCCCTAACCCCCCCCCCCCCCCGGTTCCTCAGGGCGGCGTGATCGGGATCAAGATAGCCTGGGTTTGTGATCTGGATAAAGCCGAGGATCAGTGCAGGCCGGCGTACTCCTTCACCCGCCTGGACGCCATGTCCCAGAAGAACTCCGTCTCCCCGGGATACAACTTCAGGTTCCACATCCATCATCTCCAGCTTTATCCTCTATTAGGGTCGGGGGGGGGGGGGGGTTCCCCATGCCCATCCAGGGAAGAACGTTTCAGGCACTGGGCAGATACACCAAGGACAGGGGGGCAATCACTGGAAACACACTCACTCACACACACACACACACTCTACATGGGGCAATTTGGAGAACTCAATTGGCCTTGAATCCACGTTTTTTAGACTGTGGGTGGAAACCGGAGAACCCGGAGGAAACCCACGCGGACACCATGCAAACTCTACCCAGATTGGGATTCGAAGAACATGCTAAACCACTAAACCAACATGCCGCCCTCCATTTTATTTTGTTTATATACTGATCCCTGCGGTGGCTTAGTGGTTTGGCATGTTCTCCTCTCAGCGCTGGGGATTCCCGGTTCGAATCCCAATCTGGGTGGAGTTTCACGTCCTCCCCGTGTCCGCGTGGGTTTCCTCCGGGTTCTCTGGTTTCCTCCCACAGTCCAAAAAACATGGATTCAAGGTGAATTACATTCTCCAAATTGCCCCATATAGATTTGGCGGCACGGTGGCTTAGTGGTTTAGCATGTTCTCCTCTCAGCACTAGGGATTCCCGGTTCGAATCCCCATCTGGGTGGAGTTTCCATGTTCTCCCCGTGTCTGCGTGGGTTTCCTCCGGGTTCTCCGGTTTCCTCCCACAGTCCAAAAACATGGATCAAGTTAATTGAATTCTCCAAATTGCCCCATATAGAGTGTGTCTGTGTGAGTGAGTGTGTGTCCAGTGATAGATTGCCCCCTGTCCTGGGTCTATCTGCCCAGCGCCCGAAACGTTCTCCCCTGGATGGGCATGGGGAACCCCCCCTTCCCCCCCCCGCGACCCTAATGAGGACCCAATTTGAGTTGTTTGTGCAATCGTCGTTCTGATCATGTGACCTGTCCTTCCCTACGGTGTTTAAGACATGGGAGCCAATCAGTGCACCGGTTGGGGTTTAATAACGTGTTGCCAGATGAATGAAAATCCCCCGTGCAGTGATGATCCGACAGGAGGCTGCGTTACCTCCAGGTGGCGGTGTTTTTTGGGCGGGCGGTGTTTGGAGGGCAGTGTGATGTCCTGACCGCCGCTCGCTGTGTTTTTTTTATTAGATACGCTAAATACTTCAAGCGTCTGGACGGGACGGAGTCTCGAACCCTGCTGAAGGCCGTGGCCATCCGATTCGACGTGATGGTGAACGGAGACGTGAGTGTGAAAAAAAAATCACCATCAGCCCCGAAAACCACAACTGTACATCAATCAAGCTGGATCATCTGCTGGCTTAGTGGTTTGGCATGTTCTCCTCTCAGCGCTGGGTGATTCCAGGTTCAAATCCCAGTCTGGGTGGAGTTTGCATGTTGTCCACGTGGGTTTCCTCAGGGTTCTCTCCGTTTCCTCCCACAGTCCAAAAACCTATGGGGCATATAAGGCTCTAAATTGCCCCATAAACTGTGTGTCTGTGTTAGTGAGTGTGTGCTTAGTGATAGATTGCCCCGCTGTCCAGAGTGTATCTGCCCAGCGCCCGAAACGTTCTCCCCTGGATGGGCATGGGGAACCCCCCCCCCTCCCGCCTTAAAGTGAGGAAAATTAATTAAATTAATTCATTCATTCATTAAATTTAACTGTATCCTCCACTAAGATCGCACGGGGGGGGGGGGGGCATTCAAGAGAGAAGGGTTCAGGCGCTGGGCAGACACACCCAGGACATGGGGGGGAGGGGGGAGCAATCTATCACTGAGCACACTCACTCACTGTAAATGGGCCAATTTAGAGCATTCCATTCACCTTGAATCCGGAGAACGGGGAGAACATGCAAACTCGACTCTACCCAGATCCAGTGGAACCTGGATACCCAGCACTGAGAGGAGAACATGCTAAACACCAAGTGACCGATTAATCAATTAAAAGTATTATATGAGAGTTTACAGTGTGGGGAGAACATACTAAACTCATGACCAGGTCTTGTAATGTTTTTTTTTAATTTACAGGCGGGGAAATTCAACATGATCCCGACTCTGATCAACATGGTGGCGGCGTTCACGTCGGTGGGCGTGGTAAGTACAGTGGAGGGTGGTGGAGGGTGATGGATGATTCACAGTGCTCACACACCTGCACCACCATGTCAGTGTCACTGCAGTATTGACAATCATCCACCACCCTAATAACACACTCACACACCTGCACCACCATGTCAGTGTCACTGCAGTATTGACAATCATCCACCACCCTAAAAACACACTCACACACCTGCACCACCATGTCAGTGTGACTGCAGTACTGAGCATCATCCACCACCCTAATAACACACTCACACACCTGCACCACCATGTCAGTGTCACTGCAGTATTGACAATCATCCACCACCCTAATAACACACTCACACACCTGCACCACCATGTCAGTGTCACTGCAGCACTGAGAATCATCCACCACCCTAATAACACACACTCACACACGTGCACCACCATGTCAGAGTCACTGCAGTATTGACAATCATCCACCACCCTAATAACACACACTCACATACTGCACCACCATGTCAGAGTCACTACAGTACTGAACATCATCCACCACCCTAATAACACACACTCACACACCTGCACCACCATGTCAGAGTCAGTTTAAGGTGACCGAGCTGATGTTCAGTGCATCATGTCTTGTTTGTTTTAGGGGACGGTGCTCTGTGATGTCATCCTTCTGAACTTCCTGAAGGGAGCTGATCAGTACAAGGCGAGGAAGTTTGAGGAGGTGAGGGTTCTCCTGCAGGAGTTCAGAGTCCCACATAATGATTTCAATCCAAAATACATGGATTATAGATTATTTAATGTGTGTTCTGTAATTTGGCCGCCAGATGGCAGTATGGGACCGTTAGAGAACCCGGCAGCGTTTTTTTTTTTTTTTTTTTTTTTTTTAAATCGGACTAGTTCACGTCGCGGAAGATCAGATTATTAACGATTTTGCTTTTAATTAATTAGTTAATATATCAAATTATTTTTTTTTAAATTACAGTGTGTTTGTAAGTGTTTTATTACAGTATCAGACTCTCGAAGTTGTGTATTATTGTGAATAAATCACATAAAGAGGTGGAGCTGTACTCCACTAATAACACCTCATTATCATAATTTATTCAGTATAATGCCACGCCCTCTTAGTGCTTCGAATCCCAATCTGGTTGGAGTTTGCATGTTCTCCCCGTGTCCGCGTGGGTTTCCTCTGGGTTCTCCGGTTTTCCTCCCACAGTCCAAAAACATGGATCAAGGTCAATTGAATTCTCCAGATTGCCCCATATATATATATATATATATATATATATATATATATATATATATATATATATATATATATATGTGTCTGTGTGAGTGAGTGTGTATCTAGTGATAGATTGCCCCCCTGTCCACCCCCTGGGTTTATCTGCCCAGCGCCCGAAACGTTCTCCCCTGGATGGGCATGGGGAACCCCCCCCCCCCCTGTGACCCTTATAGAGGATAAAGAGGAAGATAATGGATGGAATTTAATATACACTCACAATTAATCGATGTGAGTGGTTTGGCATGTTCTCCTCTCAGCGTGGGGGAACCAGGATCAAATCCTGATCTGGGTGGAGTTTGCATGTTCTCCACGTGTCCGCATGGGTTTCCTCGGGGTTCTCTCCCCTGGATGGGCATGGGGAACCCCCCCCCACCACCACCACAACGACCCTAATAGAGGATAAAGCAGGAGATAATAGTGGATGGTTTATTGGATGTTTGCTGTATGTTGATTTGATGATGGGTGGTGCTTGGTCTGGAACGTTCTGGTTCTCTCGTTGGCTGCAGGTGTCGGACACCCAGATTGAAAAGTCGCCCTCGTACATGAGCGGGATGTACCGCACGAGGGACCAGAGCCAGCTGTCCATCCGACCAGAGGACAAGTTCTCCAACGACTCCGGAGCGTTCTCCCTCGGGCAGTACGGTTAACGGGCGCCGCGGACCCACCGCCACCCGGACCAGACCGGTTTCCTCCACTCACTCAGATTTAATAATTAAATGCACTTAAAAAAGAACCCACTTAAAAAAGAACCACCATTAACACCACCACCACCAACAGAACCAACACCATACTGCATCAGATTCCACTACTGACCTCCGTATACAGAGTGTAACAGAACTGAGTGTGGAGAACCAGGACCATGGACAGAGCAGGTGTTATTAGGGTGGTGGATGATTCTCGGTACTGCGGTGACGTTGACATGGTGGTGTCTTTGGAATGTTGGAGGGATCCACCCCCCTAATAACACACACTCACACACCTGCACCACCATGTCAGTGTCACTGCAGTACTGAGAATGATGCATCACCCTAATAACACACACTCACACACCTGCACCACCATGTCAGCGTCACTGCAGTACTGTGCATCATCCACCACCCTAATAACACACTTACACACCTGCACCACCATTTCAGTGTGAGTACAGTACTGTGCATCATCCACCACCCTAATAACACACACTCACACACCTGCACCACCATGTCAGCGTCACTGCAGTACTGTGCATCATCCACCACCCTAATAACACACTCACACACCTGCACCACCATGTCAGCGTCACTGCAGTACTGAGCATCATCCACCACCCTAATAACACACACTCACACACCTGCACCACCATGTCAGTGTCACTGCAGTACTGAGCATCATCCACCACCCTAATAACCCTTAATGAACCCTCTGACATCACATGACCGTCCACTTTGCATATGTTTCGGTTCTCACCCCGTCGGTTCGGTATACGTTCTCGCTCCGTTGTGATGTCTGCTGGTCATGTTGAAATGAAAGCCCAAAGCAATAGAGAGCCGAGTACGGGTCAGGATCCGAAAGCACAACGTAGCACATAGCCACGCCCACGAGACCCCTCAATAATCAAGCAGGTACTTTAAACTAGAGCCTAGAACCTAGAAGCGTACTAACGTCGTAGGCCGTATAAATAGACGTGGATTTATATGCACATAGTCGGTAGTCGTAGCGTCAGTTATTCGCGTAGCCAAACTCAATTTAAGCGCATGTGTCGGAATCGACGACGGGTACGAACTATTTTACTATTTTAACCGTTGGCAGGTTGCCGTGTAGTCTTCCAAATGTTCCTTTACCACAGCCGCTACTTCTGACGTCACGATCACGAACAGGTTGCCGTGACGACGTCGCCTTACGATTTCAGACGGCTAGCCGTCGACGATGCCATTAAAAGTTGTGAGAACGTTAGAATTGGAATCGTATCGTCCAGAGAACCGCGGAACACCGCGCTGCAAACCTCGGGACAACAGGACGTCGTCACAAAGCAGCTTTACAGAATGAAAAGCCTTTAAACCCCCAAAGAGCCAGACGAAGCGACAGCGGCAAGACAAAACCCCTGTTATGTTGTTATTTAAGGAAGAAACCTTGGGACCTTGGGAGGACCGAGACTCAGTGGGGGACTCGTCCTCCTTGAGCGGACGGGCAGCAACGACAGTGTAGGACACTAATGTACAGATATTCAACTACTGGAAAACTATATGTGAGTCCAGTAGGGGGCAGTAGGGGGCGTCCTGCAGGACCGCCAGTCCAATTAATATTCAGGTTCCATACAGTGTTCGTCGGCAGAGCCGTGGATGAAGTTCTCCAGGAGGCCGGTCACGCCCCAAAAGCAACGGACGAGGAAGGCAGTTAGAGCTGATAATAAAGCAGGACATTTAATTAAGAAGTCATTAATTGACACAGTGCGTCATGTGACTCTGAATAAGCTGCAACTTATTCCAAAAATTTAATTGTCGCCAAGTAAAAATGATCAGAACGTTAAGGGAACGTTCTCCCATGGATGCACCCCCCGACCCCCGACCCTTTATAGATCGCTGGGCAACAGACAAGCGACCGCCGCGGAACTTTGTGTTACTATGTTACTCCCTGACTCCTCCTCCAAATCGCAGCAGTGATGTTATTCGGTGTAACTCACGACCTCGGTGCTTCATTAATTAAACCGTAAATCGTAAACTCTAGAGTTACATTAATTAAACGAAGATGAGATGCCTTTTATTGTCATTGCACATGTGAAAATTTGAGCAGCAAGCTTAGGGGCATAAACAAAAGAATTAGAAGTTAAAATATTTTATATATATATATATATATACATAATATATATAAGCGACGAAGTGTGAACAGAACGTTTCTTTAAAATCTTACAACACACGTTCAGGTGTCAGTAAAACTGGGACAGTGGGTACTAAATTGGTTCCTGTACATACCGCATGTGGACTTATTGCGTATGGAGTGTCTTACCCCTGACCAATATGGCGGCCGTGTTGACGCGTGGATTTTATTTGATTCATTACATCTACAATATTTTTTTTAATTTAATTTTTTTTTTTTTTCTTAAACAGTCGACACCCAGCCTTTTAACATTGTCCCAGCTCACCTGGATCACATGACTCAAATCGATCACATGGTGAATCATGGGATGGCAATTTAGAAAACAAACGAAAAAGCGTAAACATTTTTTCAAACGCTCCAGGTTACCTTTGCGTTTCGCCATCTTGCCGCCGAACATCCGTCACAAATTTAACGAGAAGGTTAACGGGCGAACGGACGGCAGTTGCCATGGCAACGAGAATGCTGCATCTGACACGTGCCTCTCTCTGTCTCCTTTTTTATTAAAATAAAAGGCGAAATTGGATGATTAATTATTGAACTTTTTTTTGTATTTTATTTTTTTTTTATACATTTTTTTACAAGCTGTCCGTGACTCGCAAAGAACGTGTCCACAACCCTTTCAGGTTGCATCCCACCAGTTGAGAATGGTATTCTTATTTTAAGCCATGTAGAACGTTGTGGGTGGAGTCATGAGGGTTGGTTTTCGTTCACGAGGGTCGAGGTTTATTGAACGCTGTAAACGTATCGTGTCCTCGATCTCAGGCGCCGCATTCGTGTTCCAGGTTTTATGATATCATACGCTCCGAAACGACTTACCGTGTAACGTACAACCTGTTTAAACTGTATACTCTGTACTGCTGAATAAACGCCGAAAATCTGCACCGAGACTCCGCTCATTCCTAATGAACCCAACAACGGCGCCACACAACCAACAAACAGATAAACAAGAGACGATTAAAAACTATTTTAAACAGTTTTCATTTTTGGGGCATTTTTTTAAGATCAAATAATTACAATTATTATTATTTGTTGTGGGCGGCACGGTGGCTTAGTGGTTTGGCACGTTCTCCTCTCAGCACTAGGGATTCCCGGTTCGAATCCCCATCTGGGTGGAGTTTCCATGTTCTCCCCGTGTCTGCGTGGGTTTCCTCCGGGTTCTCCGGTTTCTTCCCACAGTCCAAAAACATGGATCAAGTTAATTGAATTCTCAAAAATTGCCCCCTTTAGAGTGTGTATGTGTGAGTTAGTGTGTGCCCAGCGATGGATTGGCGCCCTGTCCTGGGTCTATCTGCCCAGCGCCCGAGATATTCTCCCCTGGATGGGCATGGGGAACCCCACCGCGACCCTAATAGAGGATAAGCAGAAGATAATGAATGAATGAATGAATTATTAGTTGTGGGCGGCACGGTGGCTTAGTGGTTTAGCATGTTCTCCTCTCAGCACTAGGGATTCCCGGTTCGAATCCCCATCTGGGTGGAGTTTCCACGTTCTCCCCGTGTCTGCGTGGGTTTCCTCCGGGTTCTCCGCTTTCCTCCCACAGTCCAAAAACATGGATCAAGTTAATTGAATTCTCAAAATTGCCCCATATAGAGTGTGTGTGTGTGTGAGTGAGTGTGTGCCCAGCGATGGATTGGCGCCCTGTCCTGGGTCTATCTGCCCAGTGCCCGAGACGTTCTCCCCTGGATGGGCATGGGGAACCCCACCGCGACCCTGATAGAGGATAAAGCAGGAGATAATGAATGATTATTAGTTTTTTTTTTTATTTATTGATTAATTTTTTATTACGTACAGTACCTCTGTATAATCTTTGGGTGGAATTTCGCCAAAAAAAGTTGTAACGTGTAATTAACCTGTTAATTAGTTCAATGCAGCTGTGTGTTTTCACCACATGATCGTCTCATTCCCGTTCAAACCTCATTCCCGTGCGACGCTCCATTTAATTAGAAAAAAAAGGTTCTCTACTGTTTCCCCCTCATTAGCGGCATTATTATTTTTCTTAATTGGAAATGGTGCGATTAATACGGCCTGACCCGCTCGACGTGCAGACTCCGTTCGAACACCGTTGCGAAGGTAACGACGACGCGAGCTGTGCGATGTGTTTTCAGAGTTTCTGACGTTTAGACTTTTTAATAAATTTAAGTTTAAAGAGAAAAAAAAAATCCAATGGGAAACGAATGGGGAGGATTTTCAAACCCCCGTAACTCGGTTATTTTTCGAGCCACAGCCGCGAAACTCCAGAGGCTTGAACGGAGGACGCATGTCCACAAAAAGCCCAATTTACAGACCGTTTGTGTTTACTTTTCATCACTTTTAATCACTCTTTGAATTTCACTCCATTCATTTCTATAGGAGCCTAGAAACACCATTTCACCTTTGAAATGTAGGTATTTCTGTCACGGTGGCTTAGTGGTTTAGCATGTTCTCCTCTTAGCTCTAGGGATTCCCATTTCGAATCCCAATCTGGGTGAAGTTTCCATGTCCTCCCCGTGTCCACGTGGGTTTCCTCCGGGTTCTCCGGTTTCCTCCCACAGTCCAAAAACATGGATCAAGGTCAATTGAGTTCTTCAAAATTGCCCCATATAGAGTGTGTGTGTGTGAGTAAGTGTGTGTCCAGTGATAGATTGCACCCCTGTCCTGGGTGTATCTGCCCAGTGCCTGAAACGTTCTCCCCTGAATGGACATAAGGAACCCCCCCCCCCCTCCCCGAACCTAATAGAGGATAAAGCTGAAGATAATGGATGGATGGATGGATTTCTGTCCTTTTTAGTGTGACAAAAGTAGGGTTACCAGATTCCACTTCACCAGATGTGGGACAAAGACTATGTTTGTGTGGGACAATGTGGGACACCGATGCATCAAGGTTGTCTAAAATAACTTCAAACAAAAAAAAAGGAAACATCTCCATTTTGCCCCTTAAGCACGAAACAGACAATTAAACAGAAAGGACAAATTGAACAAAAACGTACAATTAAACAGAAAAGGACATGCGTCCGCGTTTCCGATCGGTTGACATTCAAACAGCCCGCCTCTCCCCCGATGACGGACAGCACGGCCGTCCAATGGCAGATTAGAAAACAGGCGTTTCAAAACTGCAGTCTGACTTTCAATAACGATGCGGGACAACGTCTCAATTTTGCGGGACGCCTGAAAAGTAACGAAATTGCGGGACTGTCCCACACAAAGCGGCGGGACATTTGGTCAGCCTAGACATGAGGCCGTAACGATTAAAGGTTTAGTTTTCGAGTTGTGAGGGTTTGTTTGGCATGAGGGCCTGAAACTGCCCCATAGACTCCCATGTTCATTTTCTTTCGTCACCGCTTTGTAGTTTTTCGAATCGTCATAACTCGGTCATTTCTGACTCAATACACGTTAATTTACACCGAAACGGCCCCCCGGGGCCCGTCTTTAAAACGCTGTCTTGGCTGAAGCGATAGCTGAAAGATTTCCCGAGTTATGAGCGTCTGTTTGGAGCGAGGAAGCAGACGGAAAGTCGTTTTAGATTTAGAGGAGAGAAGAGGGGGCGGGACACACATTCAACATCCAATCAGGATTAAAGGGCGTGGCCACGTGTCCTTCTCCGATCGCATGTCAATCATTTCCTGAACCCTTTGAAGTGTTTCCTCTCCGTTAGAACCGGGATCGTCCGCTTCGTCTGCTGTGAAGGGAAGGACAAGAGGACAGAGAGGGTGAGCGGCGCTGCGCAATGACCTGATCTCCATCACCCCGGGGTCTCCTCATAGGGCCTATCCCGTCATATGCCCTTCTCTTCAGCATCTATGGAAAGTACGCTATGAAAAATAAAAAGAGGATCTCGAGTTTCACGAAGAAACTCTCCTTAAATAGAAAGTTTTGTGTAGGGGCAAACGGACCGACGGTGGGGGCACCGTGGGTGGAACCGAGGGTGATTAAAGGGTAATTAAAGGTTCTGCTGGTTTCCACCCACAGTCCAAAAACATGGATCAAGTCAATTGAATTCTCCAAATTGCCCCATATAGAGTGTGTTTGTGTGTAAGTGAGTGTGTGTCCGGTGATAGATTGCCCCCCTGTCCTGGGTGTATAGAGGACTAAGCGGAAGATAATGGATGTTATGAATCAAACGGAGGTTCCTTCCAGTTGCTATAGCTTTTCTGATCTCACCTTTTCGTTCCTGCCACCAGAGGGCGGTGGATCCTCAGAGTGGCATGAAGATGCCGACGGTGGGGCGAAACCGAAGAACAGGGAGGATGAGAACACCTGCCCCCTGGAGGTGTGACGGACTCGAAGAACTGCGGCCTCGATTCTCACGCAGCGTCGCCTCGGCGCTCCCGTCGGACTTCACTGCGTGATACAGAGAACCATGAGGGTGGTGGTGCCATGTTCCCACCGACGGGTTCCACCACCTACAGCATCCTGTCAATGTACACCTCACCAGAATCGAGCTCGCTGACATGGTGGTGCAGGTGTGTGAGTGTGTGTTATTAGGGTGGTGGATGATGCTCAGTACTGCAGTGACACTGACATGGTGGTGCAGGTGTGTGAGTGTGTGTTATTAGGGTGGTGGATGATGCTCAGTACTGCAGTGACACTGACATGGTGGTGCAGGTGTGTGTGTGTTATTAGGGTGGTGGATGATGCTCAGTACTGCAGTGACACTGACATGGTGGTGCAGGTGTGTAAGTGTGTTATTAGGGTGGTGGATGATGCTCAGTACTGCAGTCACACTGACATGGTGGTGCAGGTGTGTGAG
>JAFMOD010000314.1:44694-64177 GCA_019802435.1 Corydoras maculifer | reverse complement strand
ATGTTCAGGGACATGTGTCCAAAAGTATATAGACATCTAGAGACGCGTCTATAAGTATGTTGATGTTCAGGGACATGTGTCCAAAGTTATTTAGACGTCCAGAGACGGGCGTTGGGATCAGAGCCGTAATTCTCTGATGTCCTCCCTTGCAGCTGTTCCGGATAAACGAGGCCAATCAGCTGATGCAGTACGATCAGTGTCTAACGAAGGGGGCGGAGAACGCCGTCATCATCACCCACTGCAACATGAACGAGTTCACCGAGTGGAAGTACTTTAAGGTGGGTGGAGCCTCGCACCCGAACACCTGTAACCTTATCATTTACGTTTAAAGAGACGGTTCGTAACTCAGAAATATGAACAGTAGCGGGAGAACATGCCAAAGTTTGAAGGCTCCCATGCTGGAATCCTCCACCTTACTTCACCGTAGGTATGAGGTGGGGTGCTCCGTCGCACGATTCCGTTACAGCAGATCCGCCGCGATCGTGAACGCAGCCTCCCGAGTGTAACGTTCTAACCCCGCCCCCCTCCACCCGCAGGACCTGCACCGGTTCACCCACACGCCGACGGGCCGCTGCCTGGACCGCTCCGACGTCCTGCACACGGTCTTCGTCTCGGCGTGCGACAACAGTAAGAGCACGCAGAAATGGGAGATGAACAACATCATGGCGGTGTGAGGCGCGGGCCGACGCCCACGGGAGGGCGGAGTCACGCCGGCGTCCCCTGCCGCTCTATTTTTCTACGGATGTATATATTTTTGCGCCGTCGGTACACTGGACTTCGGAAACGCTGCTTTTTAACGGGACGGGACGCGGGAGGGCCACGCCCGGAGACGTAGACGGCCGTCCACAGGGGGGCGACCTATTTATTATCATTTTTTTCGGCCTTTGATCAAAGAGGGCGAGGGTTCGATTTGGGAGCGAGGGGGCTGGTCGGGGTGAGGCGGGGGGAGGAGGGGGGCTCCTCCGGTGTCGTTCTTTTGTAAAATGTAAATAGAGGGATTTCTAGAGGACGGTCCCGGGGCCGAGGGGGTCGGGGACCGGGGACCGATACGCCTGTAAATATGTAACTTATTAAAAGATATGGCGACGACTTTTCTCACGGGAATAAACAGCAACTTTTTACCAGGACGGCGTTCCGAGAGGTTCTTTGGGGGTGGGGAAGTACAGAGTGTGTAATGAGGGTGGTGGATGATGCTCAGTACTGCAGTGACACTGACATGGTGGTGCAAGTGTGTGTTTGTTATTAGGGTGGTGGATGATTCTCAGTACTGCAGTGGCACTGACATGGTGGTGCAGGTGTGTGTTATTAGGGTGTCAGATGATTCTCAGTACTGCAGTGGCACTGACATGGTGGTGCAGGTGTGTGAGTGTGTGTTATTAGGGTGGTGGATGATTCTCAGTACTGCAGTGACACTGACATGGTGGTGCAGGTGTGTGAGTGTGTTATTAGGGTGGTGGATGATTCTCAGTACTGCAGTGGCACTGACATGGTGGTGCAGGTGTGTGTGTATTAGGGTGGTGGATGATTCTCAGTACTGCAGTGACACTGACATGGTGGTGCAGGTGTGTGTGTGTTATTAGGGTGGCGGATGATTCTCAGTGCTGCAGTGACACTGACATGGTGGTGGATGGTAGCAGCTACAGCAGTAAATGACGACGCAGGTTCATCGTAATATACAAAACAATTTATTATAAAAAACGTGTCTACACAATTTTCAAAGCTCAAATTCTAAAAGAAAAAAAAAACAAACCGAAACAAAAATGAAATTCGAGTCTGAAACTACAGAACGGTTCGTCCGAACGACAGTGGAGACATTTCATGAGAGCGAGCGAGAGACAGAGAGAGAGAGACCACAGCCACGACGCCAACGAAGCAGTGCTTAACAAAACCAGCTGTTAAAATTTACAAAACAGTACGACCTCACGTGTGCCGCTGTACACATCCCTGTACATGTTTTGAAAATATTCAAATGCTCTTATCAAAAAAAAACAAAAAAACAAACGCATTTCACATTGTTTTGCAAAACAACTCTGAACAGCTCGAGGGAGACGGTTACTCGTCGTCGTCGTCCTCATCATCCTCGTCTTCCTCCTCGTCCTCCTCCTCATCTTCGTCATCGTCATCGTCCACCACCTTCTTGCTGATTGGCCGTCCCGGGCCGCCCTTCTTGGCGCCGTCCGGCTTCCCTCCCTTGGCACGGTAGGCGGCCACGTCCTGAAAAACGAGACGCGTTAACGTCGATCACATGACGAAACGATATTGATAAAGACGTGGCTTCGTGGTTTAGCATGTTCTCCTCCCAGCGTTACATTATCCCGGTGAGAATCCCAATCTGGGTGAAGTTGGCATGTTCTACTCGTGTCGGCGTGGGTTTCCTCCCACAGTCCAAAACGTGGATTCAAGGTGAATTGAATGCTCCAAATTGCCCCATAGTGTGTCTGTGTGGCTCTAGTACAGGATAAAGTGAGACATTAGATCCATGTTATAATCCCAATCTGGGTGGAGTTTGCATGTTCTCCCTGTGTCTGCGTGGGTTTTCTCCCACAGTGAAAAAAAAACATGGATTCAAGGCAAATTGAACGCTCCAATTTGCCCCATATAGCGTGCGTCTGTGTGTCCGTCCAGCGATAGTTGCCCCTCTGTCCTGGGTGCATCTGCCCAGCAGCTGAGACCTTATCCCCTGGATGAACATGGAGAACACCCCCCCCCCCCCAACCCTAGTAGAGGATGGATGCCGGGATAGGACCTACCTTCTCATATTTCTCCTTCAGCTTGGCGGCTTTCTGCTCGTAGGGGGTTTTGTCCTTGGCGGACAGTTTGGACCACATGTCTCCCAGCTTCTTGGCGATGTCTCCGATGGAGATCCCGGGGTTGTCGCCCTTGACCTTTGGCCGATGGTCCGAGCAGAAGATAAAGAAGGCGGAGCTGTGTGGCGGAAGGTGGTTACAGTGAGTGACAAGCGAGACGACGAGAAGTCGCGGCGGATCGAAAGAAATGGGCGCGGTGCTTACGGGGGCCTCTTGGGGGCGTTGGGGTCCTTCTTCTTCTTGCCCTTCTTGACTCCTTTGGGGGGCACGTAGTCCTTCATCTCGCGGTCGTACCGCACCTTGTCGTTTTTGGCCAGCTCCTCAAACTTACCTTTTTCTTTGGGGGACATGGTCTGAAAAATAATTCATAAATAAAAATTAATAATAATAATGTGAGATTAGGGGACGGCGCTCCAATTTACACAACTGCAATTCTGAGACAGGACACCTCGAACCCACGACCCCGGTGAGTACAAACACCGTCGTCACCTGTGAACTAAC
Source organism: Corydoras maculifer (assembly GCA_019802435.1). Taxonomy (NCBI): domain Eukaryota; kingdom Metazoa; phylum Chordata; class Actinopteri; order Siluriformes; family Callichthyidae; genus Corydoras; species Corydoras maculifer. The sequence continues at coordinate 60,869 of JAFMOD010000314.1, read as the reverse complement.
CCTAATTATGTTTATATTAATTGGTCCAATCAGGATGTCCAACGGGAAAATGCATGTTAGTTATAGAACACGTGTTCAGATTTAAATAAATAAGTTTAGAACCTGATGCATGTTCTGCTGTACATCACCAGATCCTTTGAATATTAATATTGCATCACCAAAGTGGGCGGAGTCACTGGTTTGTCTACCATTATGGACGAGCATAAACGTATTACATTAATATTTATTAGTGTCTCTTACTCGGAGGATCCTGTTGCATTTATTCCCTACAGAATTTTGTTTTCACCCAACGAACATCTTAATTAGCGCCCAATGTGAACAAAACGAGGACCACAGATCGCAACTCCAGTAAAAGTTTATTTCGGGCACAAGCACAGCACGTGGTGCCACCTAGTGGTGAGGAGGGTGTTTACATAAGCCAATTAGATAGTCTGTAAGCAACCCATCTGCTGGGTAAAACAGGTGACACGGGAACAGGGCATTGCTGGATGTCAGATTAAAATGCAGGTTTCTTACTGTGTGTGAGGTAGATGTCCCAACATTCGTAACCTAAACTCTATGAAGTAATAAAATTCTCATTAAAGCCCATCTTTACCCTTGGAATCTCCGCGGGTCACAAATACAAAGCCTTAAGATATTTGTAGTCCATTTAAAAACAACGTCAGGTGGTCTGTTCTCTAAAAACTTGTAACTGATTACACTATTACAGACACTACGGTAAAAATTGGCGACTCGTTTTGTGCTGTTAGGGGAGACAAGATTCTTTTAAAAAAAAAATGGGGTTGAAATATTTTAATTGTTTCCCCACAGGACCAATTAATTTACAAATATGAAACCTTGAAATTAGACAGAAATGTACAACACGTTGAAAACATTCATCTACAATCAAAATAAACCTAGGCTAAGATTTTTGTTGACTCAACTTGTCATGCCCCCCCCTCCTCCCAAGTATGTTAATGTAGATTGATAAATGTCCTTCCAATGCAGGATGTTAGATATATACAATGCTATATCTATATAGTCAACTTTATTATATTATTCAATTATACTGTTGAAGATGCATTAATTGTATTCATTTTTTTTTTTATTTAACGTTCTTCAAATGCAGCTGTCCCACAGAGGATAACTGTTTAAATTAACCAAATCATGAAATGTAAAAATTCAAATGTTTTTATATATACACATGTTTATATATAAAATAATCTACATTTAAAATTAACCAAGGAATTCCACGACTCAACACATGCTGTCGGGGGTTAAAAGATAAAAGTTAATTGGATTTTAATTTACTAACCAATCATTTTAACGTGCAGTGATGTCCTTCAAATTTGAACTTACCATAAAATGTAAAAATTTAAATATGATATATATATATATATCTCCATTTCATGTTTTTTATATATAGGGGGTTTAAAATACAGTCACTATATTTACTGACCAATCATTTTAACATCCTTAAAATTTTTTATTTTATTTAACTTAACTAAACATGAAAAGTAAAAAATTTAAATGATCTCTCTCATATATAAGTCATATTCACATTTTATATGTAATATATATAACGTTGTGGGTTTAAAATAGTCACTATATTTACTAACTAATCATGTTAACGTGCATTGATGATTTTGTGGATTAAATTCGTCCTGTTGGGTGTTAAAATACGGTAATTTAATTTACCAACATCCTTCACATGCGGGATACCTTGGTTTAACTTAGACATGAAACTTGTTAAATAATTTTTAAAACGTGCGATACCAGTGTAAAATAAAAAGTAAAAAAAATTAATCCAACGCAAACATTATGAAATTGTCGAATTACAATTACAATAGCGTTGATTAAAAACACTAAGCACCAAGCTTTAGCGCAGGTTTAGTGAACTATATAACCGCGGTTCTAACGTTTTTATTGTTATTATTACTGTTTATAGTTTTTCAGAGCCGACCCTCACCTTCCATCGCTCGGCGCACTTCTTGGAGAACTCGGAGAAGTTGACGGACGTGTCCGGGTTCTTCTTCTTGTGCTCCTCGCGGCACGTCTGCACGAAGAACGCGTAGGACGAGGTCTTTCCTCTCGGCTTGTTGGGATCCTTCCCCATGACGCTCTGCCTTTTAGTTATTAATTATTAGTGAATAATAATTAATAATAAAAAAAAACAAAAAGTTTCCTGAAAAACAACGAAGGTAAAAAAATTTTTTAATAATAATTTAAAAAAAAGGCGGCGTGAGAACGACATAATCCCGCGCATCAGCGTGTACGCGCGCGCACACGGGCCGCCGCGTGACCGCGCGCGCGCATCTCGGTGCGTGCGTGCGCGCGCGCAGGTCTGAACTGGTTTAATCCGATCACACGAACAATAAGCAGCCCTCCATTTTATTTCCCGCCTAAAGCTGCTGACGGCGAGCGGCTGCGCGGCGTCCCGGGGAGACGGCGGCCGCGCGGATCGACGGCGCGTCACCCGAACCTTCGGCTCGACCCGTTCGCGACCCATTTTTTTGGGGGGGGGGGGGTGGAGGAGGGAATGTTTCGGGCGGCGGCGGCGGGAGAAACTTGGGGGGGGGGGGGATATTTCTCTCGCCCTCGCTTCAAACTAATTTACGCCGCCGACCGGACGGAACGCACAACATAATAATATCATAATATCATAAAATACGTCTGCGTTGAAAATATTACCGAACAATTTCAACTTTCCGGGTCTTAGAAACGTCTTTTCGCGGGGTTTTAAAAACTTAACTGGCAGCAGGGCTGCGTCACCATCACGACCTGGCTGCATGATTAAGTATTAACGCGATCAGAAACACGGCAACCAAGTCGCTCCATTTTATTTAATTTAGTTCAAACCCATTGCTGTAGTCTTAATTTCTTTTTACGACATATTCCACTACTTATAATTAAATATCTAATTATAGTCCCGATTTAAAACACGAACGGGGATGCTTTAAAAAATAAAATTAAAATCAACTTACAGAAGACTTTAAACGACGTTTAAAAACAATAAATGAAACGGCGCGCTCACCTGCGATTAAGACGATAATTGCCGCTCAGCAGACGCTCAACTCTCTGCCACTGTTTTTTCGCTCTGCCGTAGAGACGCACAATCTTGACCAAAATGTCCCCGAGGCTCCGCCCCCCGAGGCCCCGCTCCGATTGGCTGGAACCGGTTCAAAAATTCGAATGCGCGCGGCGCCAGCCCGGACGCGCGCCCGCGATTGGCCGAGCGCGGAAGGCAAACGGTCGAGGCGGTCACGTGTCTCAAACGGATGGCGGTTGGCGGCGCGAGTGCGCTCGGGTCCAATCAGAGCACGCGGGCGCGGAGTGCTCTTATGAAGGGCCGAGTGCGCCGTTTGGGACCCGCATCCGGCCCGGGGGGGCCATTACAAATGCGGACGCTGCTGATTGGCTGGAGGACGGATTTTTAAAATGCAAGCGGTAAGATGAAAGGGCGGTGCATCAAACACACGAAAACACACTCACGAAAAATAAAAATGCCCCGAATTGTTTTGATTTCCGTGTTTCGTTCAGGGAAACCGAACGTAACAAATTACGTAAAAATCGACGTCCTATAAATTGACTCGAGGCTCATAAAGCCGTAACGGAGGTGCAAACTGTTGAGAGTTGTCGCCGTGCTTACAAACACCAGCTGTTCGTGTTTATACGGCCTACGGTTGGTTCGTAATGGCGCGAAAACCGCAGAGAAACTGAAGGGATAGGATCGACTCTTGTTATGAGTAAACGCGGCCGTGTGTTGTGCCCACAGCTACAATTTCAACTTTTATAAAAGTTGTTTCAGTAAAATTAAACCGGTTCGTACAATTCATGAAGTAATACGTTTTAGATAAAAAAAAATTATCCCCACAATTAAAAATGACAATGCCTTCTACAAAAGTCTCAACAATTAACAATTTAATATCAATATAATACGTTTCCGAAACTTAATATATCCTCAAGTCAAAATTAAACCTATGCTATCTAAACCATTCATTCATTCATTATCTCCCGCTTCATCCTCTATTAGGGTCGCGGTGGGGTTCCCCATGCCCATCCAGGGGAGAACGTCTCGGGCGCTGGGCAGATAGACCCAGGACAGGGCGCCAATCCATCACTGGGCACACACTCACTCACACATACACACTCTATAGGGGGCAATTTTGAGAATTCAATTAACTTGTTCCATGTTTTTGGACTGTGGGAGGAAACCGGAGAACCCGGAGGAAACCCACGCAGACACGGGGAGAACATGGAAACTCCACCCAGATGGGGATTCGAACCGGGAATCCCTAGCGCTGAGAGGAGAACGTGCTAAACCACTAAGCCACCGTGCCGCCCCTATCTAAACCAATAAAATCCAAAATCGCTTTGACCTCACTGGGAATCAAAACACTTGATTATTATGTTGTCGTGGTGTCAGAACCGTATTACGGTATTATATGGCTGCGTTTTCGTTTTTTTCTAGCACCTCAACGGTGTAAACTGCAACTGTGTGTCAATTAAATCCCATACAAATCTATTTAATTAAATTGTTTGGTGGGATGTGTTCCAGAAACATGGCAAACCCCTGACAAGTCGTAAAGTCTTTAAACAACCTTCTCCACCTTCCGCCCATGTGTTATTGTGACTGAGCCGCCGTGCGTTTGGAGATAAATGCCGCGCGAGACGTTAAAGTTATCGCAACTGTTTTTAAAAAATAACGCTGATCGGGAGGAAAATATGGACTTTTTGGGTTCCAAACAAAATGGCACTGAATTTGTGTTTAATTTTTATTCAAAGCGACTTAAAAGTACGGTGGCTTAGTGGTTGGCATGTTGTCTGGTTCGAATACTAAACTGGGTGGTTTCCATGTTCTCCCCGTGTCCACGTGGGTTTCCTCCGGGTTCTACGGTTTCCTCCCACATGGATCAAGTTAATTGAATTCTCCAAATTGCCCCATATAGAGTGTGTCTGTGTGAGTGAGTGTGTGTCCAGTGATAGATTGCCCCCTTGTCCTGGGTGTATCTGCCCAGCGCCCGAAACCTTCTCCCCTGGATGGGCATGGACCCCATGCACTGAATTAAAGGATTTCCACTTGTTTCCTAGGGGGCAGTGTTTGTCGGGGGTCCTTTAAAAACAAGGTCTGTGATATTGCGATATCAAGAAAGAGGTCAGCTACCGATGCAGCGCAGGGAAAAAAAAACTGCCTTGACCCAAATATGCTATTTTCTCCCCCATCAATATCGCTCTCAAGTGGTGACTGAGTGTATTACACCGAGTTAAAAAGAATTACGGAATCTGGAGTTCACGCAGTTCAGATGTTATAAGGTTGATGGTTAAAGAGCTGTTTGGGTTTTGCTGCTTTATAATTCATCCATTCATTATCTCCCACTTTATCCTCTATTAGGGTCGGGGGGGGGGGGGTTCCCCATGCCCATGCCCATGCCCATGCCCATGCCCATTCCCATCCAGGGGAGAAAGTTTCGGGCGCTGGGCAGATACACCCAGGACAGGAAGCAATCTATCACTGAACACACTTACACACACACACATTCTATATGGGGCAATTTGGAGAATTCAGTTGACCTTGATCCATGTTTTTTTGGACTGTGGGAGAAAACCGGCACGGTGGCTTAGTGGTTTGGCATGTTCTCCTCTCAGCGCTGGGAATTCCCAGTTCAAAGCCCCATCTGGGTGGAGTTTGCATGTTTTCCCCGTGTCCGCGTGGGTTTCCTCCGGGTTCTCCGGTTTCCTCCCACAGTCCAAAAACATGGATCAAGTCAATTGAATTCTCCAAATTGCCCCATATAGAGTGTGTCTGTGTGAGTGAGTGAGTGTGTGTCCAGTGATAGATTGCCCCCCTGTCCTGGGTGTTAAGGAGTTAAGGAGCCAGTCTTGCGACCTAAAGGTTCGCCGGTTCGAATCCCGGTCCCGACGTGAATTACAGCCAAGCTGCTCATTGGGCGCCGTATACAGGACCCCCCACAAATGCCCAAATTCAGTGTGTGCGAGGCTTATCCCATCACTTTTGGAGATTTAACGTTACGTTGACACTTTACTGTTTCTTTATTCTCGTACCTACTTTTTATATTTATACCTATTTTTCGGTCATTTGATGTCCAGTGGGGGGGGGGGGGTTAAAGCACAAAGAAGGTCTCCCTCGCTCTGTAACGTGTCTAAGGGCCAATTACCATAATACTGTTACCTCAGTCCGGCGTGTTTAAAGCACTTCTCACCCCCCCCCCCATTGCGCTCGGCATGACGGAGGATGCTCATCCTGTGGGTTGAGACAATAGGACGTCCCCGCGGGAGGCCCGAGGTGTCGCTGCACTTTTGAAGTTGCCCCATCGGCCTTGAATGGCCGCGGCTCAGCGTGTCAGGGGAAAACAAAAGAGGCCCGCCATGGGGCAAATTGGCGGACGTGAATAGCGACACGACGTGCACGGTGATCGGGGCTGTGAATGAAGCCGCAGGGTGGTGTGTCGGGGTTTGGTGTGAAGGCTGATGGGTTTGCGGTGCAGCGTAAATTGATCAGAAACATGAGGCCCGTTGGGCAATTAGATAGTTAAAGGGTTTATCGGAAGAAGTTTGTGTAGCGTCGAGGAAATTTTTTATTTATTTAATTTTTATTTTTTATTCAAAGCAACTTAAAAGTACGGTGGCCTAGTGGTTGGCATGTTGTCTGGTTCGAATACTAAACTGGGTGGTTTGCATGTTCTCCCTGTGTCCGCGTGGGTTTCCTCCGGGTTCTACGGTTTTCTCCCACATGGATCAAGGTCAATTCTCCAAATTGCCCTATATAGAGTGTGTCTGTGTGAGTGAGTGTGTGTCCAGTGATAGATTGCCCCCCTGTCCTGGGTCTATCTGCCCAGCGCCCGAAACCTTCTCCCCTGGATGGGAATGAACCCCTCCACCCCCCATGACCCTAATAGAGGATAAAGTGAAAGATAATGATGGATGGACTTACAAATATCCCAACTTTGTTGGGGTCAGAACACAGGATTGATACAGCACCCAGACAGATTATCCCAGAACAGGGGGGCAATCTATCACTGGACACACACTCACACTCTATAGGGGGCAATCTGGAGAACTCAATTGACTTTGATCCATGTTTTTGGACTGTGGGAGGGAACCGGAGAACCCGGAGGAACCCCACGCGGACATGGGGAGGACATGGAAACTCCACCCAGATTGGGATTCGAACCAGGAATCCCTAGAGCTGAGTGGAGAACATGCTAAACCACTGTGCCGCCCATCACTTACCAAAATCTCATTTAAAAAAATCTATTCAAAACCAAATATAGTTTCGACTGAACCCCACACTCACAATATCCATCCATTATCTTTCACTTTATCCTCTATTAGGGTCGCGGGGTCGGGGGGGGGGGGGGCGTTTCGGGCGCTGGGCAGATACACCCAGGACAGGGGGGCAATCTATCACTGGGCATCAACTTGATGTATGAAGAAATGATAAAATAGAGTCTCTGAATAACTTCTGTTTCTGTTTATTGATTATTTCACATCTTCACCTTTAAAGCTCTCTGCGGTCTTCAGTTGGGGGATTTACACGGAATCACGTGAGAAATCGTCGGTCCGAAAAAGACGTTTCTGTAAAAAACAAACGAAAAAAACAACTGAATTAATTAAATTTAATACAGGGTTCCAGCGACGGCACGGTGGCTTAGTGGTTTAGCATGTTCTCCTCTCAACACTAGGGATTCCCTGTTCAAATCCCCATCTGGGTGGAGTTTCCATGTTCTCCCCGTGTCCGCGTGGGTTTCCTCCGGGTTCTCCGCTTTCCTCCCACAGTCCAAAAACATGGATCAAGTCAATTGAATTTTTCAAATTGCCCCATATAGAGTGTGTCTGTGTGAGTGAGTGTGTGCCCAGCGATGGATTACCCCCCTGTCCTAGGTCTATCTGCCCGGCGCCCGAGACGTTCTCCCCTGGATGGGCATGGGGAACCCCCCCCCCGCGACCCTAATAGAGGATGAAGTGGGAGATAATGAATGAATGAACAGAGTTTCAGCACAGCCACCACCAGTCCCTCCTCTCAGCGCTGGGGGTTCCAGGTTCGAAACTCCATCTGGGTGGAGTTTGCATGTTCTCCCCGTGTCCGCGTGGGTTTCCTCCGGGTTCTCCGGTTTCCTCCCACAGTCCAAAAACATGGATCAAGGTCAATTGAGTTCTCCAAATTGCCCCCTATAGAGTGTGAGTGTGTGTCCAGTGATAGATTGCCCCCCCTCTCCGTCCTGGGTGTATCTGCCCAGTGCCCTAATCGTTGTCCTCTAAATGGACAGGAGAACATGCTAACCATTAAACTACGCCTACTTGTAAAAATCCATCCATTTATTATCTTCCTCTTCATCCTCTATTAGGGTCGCGTGTATGTGTGAGTGAGTGTGTGTCCAGTGATAGATTGCCCCCCTGTCCTGGGTCTATCTGCCCAGCGCCTGAAACGTTCTCCCCTGGATGGGCAGAACGTTTCAGGCGCTGGGCAGATAGACCCAGGACAGGGGGGCAATCTATCGCTGGACACACACTCACTCACACAGACACACTCTAAACGGGGCAATTTTTGAGAATTCAATTAACTTGATCCATGTTTTTGGACTGTGGGAGGAAAGCGGAGAACCTGGAGGAAACCCACGCAGACACGGGGAGAACATGGAATCTCCACCCTGATAGGGATTCAAACCGGGAATCCCTAATGCTGAGAGGCGAATATAATAATAATAATAATAATAATAATAATTAAATTAAATTAAATTAAATTAAATTAAATTAAATTAAATTAAATTAAATTAAATTAAATTAAATTAAATTAAATTAAATTAAAAATAATTTAATTAAAAAGCCCTTTGATAACAGAGCCTCGTCTTATTAAAGTAGGTCAGTGTTCTTAAGCTTCCCACGTGTGCACGTTAACCGGAGCCTCGTGCTGATAAGCCGTCGCTGTGAACGTCTCCCCCTGGTGGCCGCTCTGAGTCATTACCTCGGGCAGCAGAGCAGCTCTGTGTGGTTGCAGTAACACACCGCGCTGCAGCGCTCGTCCTCCCAGTAATGGTTCTGCAGAGAGTCCACGGGCCTCAAGCTCCCCCCTCTGAGCTGCTCACAGTCCCCCTCTCTCACCGATCTCTTATAACAGGGGCCTCGGCTGACGGGGCCCGGGGCCCCCTCCCGCAGCCCGAGCAGGAGCAGGGCGGAAATGAGCAGCGCCTTCATTCTGTGAAAACGTAGAAGAATAATTCACTTCTGTTTTTAATAACGATAATGATTTAAAAAATGTTTTAATCCTACACACGACACGGGGGCTTGATGATTGGCATGTTCTCCTCTCAGTGCTGGGGATTCCCGGTTCGAATCCCAACCTGGGTGGAGTTTACATGTTCTCCCCGTGTCTGTGTAGGTTTCCTCCGGGTTCTCTGGTTTCCTCCCACAGTTTAAAAAACATGGATTCAAGGTGAATTGAATTCTCCAAATTGCCCCATATAGAGAGTGTGTGTGTGAGTCAGTGTGTGACTCTAGTACAGGATAAAGTGGAAGATAAGATCCAGATTTGAAACCCCATCTGGGGGGAGTTTGCATGTTCTCCTCGTGTCCATGTGGGTTTTCTCCGTGTTCTCCGGTTTCCTCCCACAGTCCAAAAAACATGGATTCAAGGTCAATTGAATTCTCCAAATTGCCCCATATAGAGTGTGTCTGTGTGAGTGAGTGTGTGTGTGCCCAGTGATAGATTGCCCCCCTGTCCTGAACGTTCTCCCCTGGATGGGCATGGGGAACCCCCCCCTCGCTGCTACCCTAATAGAGGATGAAGCGGAAGATAATGGATTGACAGTCAGGTTTTTAAGGTGGTTGAAAGATCTTAATTTTGACCAAGAAGCACCACCAGTTACATAAATTTGCATAAATTTACATAATGTTTAATGTATTAAATTAATTTGCTTCTGATGTTAACACCCATGTGACTGATGAGCGCCGCTATAGTTACGCGTCTGTCTGTCTGTCTGTCTGTCTGTCTGTCTGTCTGTCTGTCTGTTTAACTCTGAGGCTGAAAGCTGAAGTGAATTCAAGTCTTTTTTACATTTAATCACTTTAATTAATTCATTCATTCATTCATTATCTCCCGCTTTGTCCTCTATTAGGGTCGCGGTGGGGTTCTCCATGCCCATCCAGGGGAGAACGTCTCGGGCGCTGGGCAGATAGACCCAGAACAGGACGCCGATCCATCGTTGGGCACACACTCACTCACACAAACACACTCTTTATGGGGCAATTTTGGAGAACTCAATTAACTTGATCCATGTTTTTGGACTGTGGGAGGAAACCCACGCAGACACAGGGAGAACATGGAAACTTTACCCAGATGGGGATTCGAACCAGGAATCCCTAGTGCTGAGAGGAGAACATGCTAAACCACTAAGCCACCGTGCCGCCTAGACTTNATCCATCGTTGGGCACACACTCACTCACACAAACACACTCTTTATGGGGCAATTTTGGAGAACTCAATTAACTTGATCCATGTTTTTGGACTGTGGGAGGAAACCCACGCAGACACAGGGAGAACATGGAAACTTTACCCAGATGGGGATTCGAACCAGGAATCCCTAGTGCTGAGAGGAGAACATGCTAAACCACTAAGCCACCGTGCCGCCTAGACTTTAATTAATTAAAAATGTTAATTTTTAATGATAAATAACCAGCGGGGGTCTTACCTTACTGACTCTTCCTCACTGTGACTCTTGGTTTGGGAGACTCTTCCTCTCAGAATGTCGATGCAGCGTTTACACAGGGAGCTTGTTATACCACCACCACCCTCCTCCACCCTCCTCCACCCTCCTCCACCCTCCTCCACCCTCCCTCCCTCCCGTTTGCTTATTCGGTGCACAATGCTTCCATTTGTCTTTAATTCAGTTGCAGAGAGTCACGTATTGATCCACACAGTTGCCCCCTCCACAGTTCAGGATGCGTCCCGATAATTTCGACCCTGTGTTTGATTTTATTTAAAGAAAGAGGTGTTAAAAATATATAACACTTTACAAAATACAAACATCTCAGTGTGTGTGTGTGTGTGTGTGTGTGTGTGTGTGTGTGTGTGTGTGTGAGCGGCATGGTGGCCTAGTATTTGGCATGTTCTCCTCTCAGCACTAGGTGTTCCCTGTTTGAATCCCAATCTGGGTGGAGTTTGCATGTTCTCCCCGTGTTCGCGTGGGTTTCCTCCGGGTTCTCCGGTTTCCTCCCTCAGTCCAAAAACATGGATTCAAGGTCAATTGAATTCTCAAATTGCCCCCTATAGAGTGTGTGTGTAAGTGAGTGAGTGCCCAGTGATAGATTGCCCCCCTGTCCTGGGTGTATCTGCCCAGCGCCCGAAACGTTCTCCCCCGCATGGGCATGAGGACCCCCCCCCCCCCGCGAACCTAGTAGAGGATAAAGCTGAAGATAATGAATGAATGAATAAAATGGACAGAGACGAAATGATAGATGAAGAATTATCTTCTTTCTTCAGGTGACTGTGGGGTTTTCGTCAAACTGGAAGTAAAATCATTTAACTGAAGGTCTGCAGTCACCTCACCATCATCATCTTCATCATCTCCATCATCTCCATCATCATCATCATCGTCATCTTCATCATCTCCATCATCATCATCATCTCCATCATCATCATCATCATCATCTCCATCATCATCATCATCATCATCATCATCATCATCATCATCATCATCATCATCATCATCATCATCACCATCATCATCATCATCATCATCATCATCATCATCATCATCATCTCCATCACCATCATCTTCATCATCATCATCTCCATCATCTCCATCACTATCATCATCATCATTAACATCATCATCATCATCTCCATCACCATCATCTTCATCATCATCATCTCCATCATCTCCATCACTATCATCATCATCATCAACATCATCATCATCATCTCCATCACCATCATCTTCATCATCATCATCTCCATCACTATCATCATCATCATCTCCATCATCTTCATCATCATCATCTCCATGATCTCCATCTCCATCAGATGATCAAAGGTAGGAAGCGGTGCTCTTTTAATTATATGTGAGCAAACAGCACCATCTAGTGTTCAGATGATGTACCTGCTACACGAACAGCGTTGTTGTTTAGCATCGCGGTGTTTTAAACACGCAAACGTGTGAAAATAAAAGTTCTAAAAAAAGGAAAAGGCTCCCAACACTCACCCACCAGAACCCGACAACCCTGAGTAACAAATAAAGCTAGATTAGAGAACGTTTACCGATCGAGCCTCAGGTAGCTTTGCTAACAGTCTGTAAATTTATCGTATTCACTGAATTATGGACGGTGGCTCAGTGGTTTAGCACGTTCGCCTCTCAGCACTAGGGATTCCCGGTTCGAATCCCCGTTTTCATGTTCTCCCCGTGTCCGTGTGGGTTTCCTTCGGGTTCTCCGGTTTCCTCCCACAGTCCAAAAACATGGAACAAGTTAATTGAATTCTCAAAAATTGCCCCCTTGTGAGTGTGTGAGTGAGTGTGTGCCCAGCGATGGATTGGCGCCCTGTCCTGGGTCTATCTGCCCAGCGCCCGAGACGTTCTCCCCTGGATGGGCATGGGGAACCCCACCGCGACCCTAATAGAGGATAAAGCGGGAGATAATGAATGAATGAATGAATGGATTATGGACTGATTGATTATTATTGGTGTATTATTGTTGGTTGTATTTGAACTGTGTGGCCCTAAACGCTGGAACGTGATCGGAATGATGTGATTAAATTGTATCTTTTTAAAATTGAAATCATCGATAGAAAATACCAAAGCTGATTGGTTCTTTCATTCAGTCAAACTTTCACAGGTTTGAGGTTCAGGTTTGGTATTCATGGTTCACTCATGGTTTCTGTTAAATTATCGTTTTGACGCTTAAAGCAACGTTAGTGCTACAGGTTTTAATTAAATTACTGCAATAAAATGATTTAGATCGCAATACAACTCTGTTAGGAACCTTTGGTATGTTCTCGGACCATCAGGACCCCACCCCCCCACCCCCCTGCCGTAGCAGGGATTATGCTTATTAGGGTGGTGGATGATGTTCAGTGCTGCAGTGACACTGACATAGTGGTGTATGTGTGTGGTTAGCATGTTCTCCTCTCAGCACTGGGTATCTAGGATCCAATCCCAATCAGGGTGGAGTTTGCATGTTCTCCCAGTGTCCGTGTGGGTTTCCTCCGGGTTCTCCGGTTTCCTCCCACAGTCAAAAATCATGGATCAAGTCAACTGAGTTCTCCAAATTGCCCCAAATAGAATGTGTGTGTGTGAGTGAATGTGTGTCCAGTGATAGATTGCCCCCCTGTCCTGGGTGTATCTGCCCAGCGCCCTAAACATTCTCCGCTGGATGGGCATGAGGAACCCCCCCCTCCCCGCGACTCTAGTAGAGGATAAAGTGGAAGATAATGAATGAATGGATGATGTCATACTTTACTTTACTCACTTTATGCCCCAAGGCTCAGACGGTGCAAGGGCCATCCCAAAACTCCATCCATCCATCCATCCATCCATCCATTATCTTCCACTTTATCCTCTACTAGGCTCATGAGGGGCCATGGTTCCCCATCTCCATCCAGGGGAGAACGTTTTGGGCGCTGGGCAGACACACTCAGGACAGGGGGGCAATCTATCACTGGACACACACTCCCTCACACAAACACACTCCATATGGGGCAATTTGGAGAATTCAATTGACCATGTTTTTGGACTGTGGGAGGAAACCTGAGAACCCGGAGGAAACCCACGCGGACACGGAGAGAACATGCAAACTCCACCCAGATGGGGATTCGAACTGAGAGGAGAACATGCTAAACCACTAAGCCACCGTGCCGCCCCCTTTGTTTACATGGTAATAATATAAACCAGGTTAAATTTTTGGTGTTATTAACTTCGCGATGAGGATTTGAGGTTTGACGGCTCTGTACTTGTACTGTCCGCAAGAGGGCGCTGTTGGAAAAGCGACGCTTCATTTGTTGTATTTGTGCGTGGACGCGCACTCAGTGACGTCACGTCGCTAGTTTTATTGCTCAGGAAATGGAAGTCCAAACATTATCTGATGGACTTTAAGAGTTCTGAAGTATTAAAGCCATTAACGTAACAATAAGCACTTCCGTTTGTGAATCATTCCAACTCAGTGAGAGGGAATCGGTTCCACAGCGACATGACGTCACGAAGTGGCCTCTGGAGTTTCGGTGTATCTGCTGGCCGATAGATGGAGCCAAACACAGCTGCAGTCTTTAAGCCCCGCTTCTGGTTCTGGTTTTGGTTCCGGTTTTGGTTCTGGTTCTGGTTCTGGTTCTGGTTCTGAGACGACAGACAGAACCGGGACACCCAAGAGCTACAAAGACAAACCAAAAACAAGAGACACTTTCAGGACGCCGCCACGTTTCCCATACGCTCGGAGTCCAACGCCTGCGTGCTTTGGCCCGGGTGAACCGTACTTGCATCACTTTTCTTGGTCTAGTGGTTTGGCATGTTCTCCTCTCAGTGCTGGGGATTCCCGGTTCAAATCCTAATCTGGGTGGAGTTTCCATGTCCTCCCCATGTCCTTATGGGTTTCCTCCGGGTTCTCCAGTTTCCTCCCGCAGGCCAAAAACATGGATCAAGGTCAATTGATTTCTCCAAATTGCCCCATATGGAGTGTGTGTGTGTGTGAGTGAGAGACCAGTGATAGATTGCCCCCCCCCCCCCATCCTGGGTATATCTGCACAGCGCCCGAAACATTCCATGGGGGCATGGGAAATCCACCCCCCTGCGACCCTAGTAGAGGATAAAGCGGTTCCCCATGCCCATCCAGGGGAGAACGTTTTACTCACACACACACACTCTGTATGGGGCAATTTGGAGAATTCAATTAACTTGATCCATGTTTTTGGACTGTGGGAGGAAACCGGAGAACCCGGAGGAAACCCACTCGGACACGAGGAGAACATGCAAACTCCACCCAGATTGGGGATTCAAACCGGGAATCCCTAGCGCTGAGAGAAGAACATGCCAAACCACTAAGCCACCGTGCCGCCGCCCTAATAATAATATTATTAAATTAAATGAAATTTCATATTGTCCATGATTTAATTCCAGTTGCATTATGGGATACTGCAACACGGGGGCAATGAGAGATTGGCGCCCTCTCCTGGGTCTATCTGCCCAGCGCCCATAACGTTCTCCCCTGGATGGGCATGGTGAACCCCCCCCCCCCCGACCCCATGACCCTAGTAGAGAATAAAGCAGAAGATGATGGATGAAATGAATTATTACAGCTGACATCAAAAGACACTGATGATAGAACCTTAGAAGAGCCCAGGACCCAGCTGTAGTCAAAACCTACGTCGCCACCTACAGCACCGGCACACGTACTACCACCTTCCTTTTGCGCCGATCTGTTTGAGCGAAGAATGTGTTCCCACAACGTTCTACACCCTGTTGTTCCGCTGCTGTGTAGACGAGGCCTGATAAAGCCCACTTTCCCACGACCTCTGTGAGTAATGCCCCCCCACCACCCCATACCCCGCCCCCCCCCATAACGCTAAAGAAATGGTACAGGCTCTGAGCTCTCTGATGATAGTGTAATCTCACCGTGAAACCAGAGAACCCGTCACTGATGCTCTCTTCCCTTTAAGAGGCTTTCAGTCCCTCAGGCATGACGGACGTTTGGTTATCGGTTTATTAGTTTATTATTTTATTGAAATAATTTATATTTTTTATTATTTTTATTAAAATAATAAGAAATTTTACTCGCAGCAGGTTAAGATCGATCTACGTTTATGCAAACGCTCCGTTATTTCAATATGAGTCTCATAGTCGCTTTAGACTCGATTAGATTTGAGTGACTTTATATTCGAAACCACAACGTTTTATGATGTCATAACCCGCCGGCGGTGTCCGGCGGTGTCCTGCGGTGTCCTGCGGTGTCCGGCGGGGTCCGGCGGTGTCCGGCGGTGTCCGGCGGGGTCCGGCGGGGTCCGGCGGTGTTGCCGACTGCGGCCCTCGACACAGCGCTCAGGGTTTAAGTCTGAAATAAAGTAGTGTATGCGCAGTCAGAGTCAAGGGACGGGATAGGCAGAGAGAGAGGAGGGCTCGGTGGACGGGCTTGTTGGCATTTCTCCAGTTTGATGTAAAATAGTCAACTGAATGAGATGGAGTGATGGTGGAGTGATGGTG
>JAFMOD010000313.1:931834-942192 GCA_019802435.1 Corydoras maculifer | reverse complement strand
GAGACCTGACTGAACGGTGGAGACCTGACTGAACGGTGGAGACCTGACTGAACGGTGGAGACCTGACTGAACGGTGGAGACCTGACTGAACGGTGGAGACCTGACTGAACGGTGGAGACCTGACTGAACGGTGGAGACCTGACTGAACGGTGGAGACCTGACTGAACGGTGGAGACCTGACTGAACGGTGGAGACCTGACGGATTGGTGGAGACCTGACGGATCGGTGGCATGTCTGCTCTCGTTGAAAGCGGCGTTTGGTTTTTAGCTTCTGGCTTCCAGACTCTGAGTTTAACAGGCTGAGCTCTCAGCGGAGTTCCGATCATTATCACAAATCTGTTCGGTTCTTGATTGCAGAACGTTGCTTCAGCTACAGCGAGTCCAGGTCGTTAAAACATCATCTTCATCATCATCATCATCACGCTCACATCTGCAGAGTTGGGTTATCAATCTGAAGGTTGGGGGTTCAAATCCCAGGTCCACTAAAGTTACCACTGTGGGTCTTTGAGCAAGACCCTTAACCCTCATTGCTCCAGGGATGTTGTGATTAACCTTGTGCCTTTGTAATGGGCACCCACCCACAGGGCACCCACCCACCCACGAGGCACCCACCCACCCACGAGGCACCCACCCGGCACCCACCCACCCACGAGGCACCCACCCATGAGGCACCCACCCACCATCATCCCATATGTTTCATTAAAAACAATTACATTTGGGCGATCGCTCCAGCAGCAGGGTAACTGGGGGCGTCTGGGAGGTCGGGACTCGTCACTGAGATTCCAGCGGATTCATTTTTTAAACCCGTCTCCTGAAATCAGCGCAGAGGTGAAAACCTGCGGCGAGATAAACACCCAGAAACGTCCTCCATCATTTCCTCAAATCTCGTTTTCAGACGGTCGGTCGGTCGGTTGTTTAAACGTTGTGACAGAACACATTTCCTTCTTTTATTCGGAGCTGTAGCTTATGCGGCTTTAAGTGCGCGCTCCGAGTTCTGAAGGAGCCGCTTCAGCACACAGTTCCCATGGCAACGGCTTCGATTCGGAGCTTTTAGTGTCTCAATCTCAGACGTCCCCCCTAATTATGTTGAGGGTTTCTTTATTGGTTCGTCACTCGGTTTACTTTTCACCCGACCGCCTGTTCATCAGGTGTGAAGGGCGGAGCCTGTGGGCGGGATGTACACTGCCTCTAGTGGAGGACAATGTGTCTGTAATGGGCAGGGTATTATGCCTGAACAGCTCCCCTAGCTGCAGACTCGGTGGGAAATGTGGGACACTGGGGGTGACCTAATCACATACAGTATCAGTCAAATGTTTGGACACACCCCCTCTTTCTGCTCCACCTATCACCCATGTTCTCAGTTCCCCTTCTTGTAAAGATGGACTCTGTAGTTCTACAATTACATCAACATTTACATTTAATCAGTTAGCAGACGCTTTTATCCAAAGCGACTTACAAATGAGAAAACCACAAGTTATAAAGAAACTACACTGTAAATTCATCAAACCTGATTGTTATTCGATGCTGCGGCTCCTCCCCCTTTTTTTTCCCTCTACATCAGGTTTTTGTTAAAGAGATGCGTCTTCATTAGTTAGTGATTCTGCCTTACGGACAGAGTTGGGAAGAACGTTCCACCATGTTGCAGAGGTGAACCCCACAGAGTGAGAGTCAGCTCCTCGGTGAGGTGGAACCACCAGGGGGCGATCATCACCGGAGCGAAGTGAACGAGTCGGAGTGTATTTTGAAAAGATAGAGTGAAGGTAGGAGGGGCCAGATCTTGAGATGGTTCTGTAGATCAGAGTCAGTGACTTGTACTGAATGCAGCAGCTACAGGGAGCCAATGGAGGGAAGTGAGTGATGGAGGGACATGAGTTCACTTGGGTGGTCGAACACGAGTCGGGCTGCAGAGTTCTGAATTAGTTGAAGAGGTCTGATTGTGGAAGCTGGGATACCGACAAGTAGCGCATTACAATAATCGAGCCGGGATAGGACGCAGGCTTGAACAAGCAGTTGGGTCGCATGTTCAGTCAAGAAGGGTCTGATCTTTCTGATGTTGTTGAAGGAATCTACAGGAACGGGCCGTTTTGATCACATGATCAGAGAGTTTAAGGTGGGAGACTATTGTGAAACCAAGGTTCTGGACCGAATCGGTTGGGGAGATTGTGGAGCCGTAAATTTGGAAGGTCAGGTCGTGATGGATTGAGGGTTTAGCTGGGATAATGAGAAGCTTAGTTCTTTTCTAAATTTAATTTGAGATGACGGGCCTTTCATTCTGTAGTCCATCTGTGTTCTACAGTACATACTGTGTTCTCTGTTCTAATGCTCAGAACCCCAATAGTACCACCACAGAGCAGGGGTTATTGGGTGGGTGCATTATTCCTATCCCGGCAGTCTCACTGAGGTGTTTAATCAGTGTCACTGCAGAACTGACCATAAACAATCCACCACCCAAATGATACCTGTTCTGTGATCAGAAGAGAACCAACAGAGGACGAACAACAACAAAGAACACAGATGGACTACAATCTGGAATTTTAGAACTACAAACTCCATCTATATGGAGTAAAAAGGGGGGCGTGGCCAAACTTCAGCCTGTGCTGTATTCAGCTCTTTTGATTCAGTGTGGTGTCAGATGGGGGGGGAGGGGGGGGTGTCTATTTGCTCCTCTGATCCAAAATCAGTTTAAAGGTGATCAGATCAGCTCTATATTAAGCCCGTGTGCTTTTCTGGATAAAGATCGGCGTCCAATCGAATTCCGGCGTTTGGAGAATTGATTTCAGCCCTCCAATACAATTTTTCTCGATCCCGACGAAGATGTGAAGGTCACACATTCGGCGATGTGTCTCGGCTTAATGACAGACGCGGGGAGCGGCGGGACGCCCGGCGCCGGCGCCCGGAGGGGGGGGGGGGGGGGGCGTCCGCGAGACAGCCAGAAAAATTGCTTATTGACGAAATTGGCAAAATCAGTTGGGTGATTGTCTCAGCGCTCAAGTTGTCCACATTTATTTTAACGGCAATCTATATAACCCACCCCCACCCCCACCCTCACCCCCACCCCCACTACAGTGAGTAGCTTAGTAGGTAAATGCATACCAACATAATTCGACAGCATGTGGAAGTACCGCGACTCGACCGAAACCGATACGGACACAGTGTGTTACGATTAAACATTTATAATGACTCAGCAGAATAAAGACGGCTTCTCTACCTCCGGCCGGAGCGCGTGCTGCACCGACGAGGCTGCATCAGGACGAGGCTGACGGGTGGGAGGCTCGCAGGGCTGATGGTCATTGGTCGAAGGCACCACCACTGAGGACAGAGGGACAGGGGAACGCTGAAGGAAGACACTGACATCGGGTTAATGAGTCGGGAGCCCCTGACGGCTCTGCTGCTCTTTGGATGGAGGATGGAGGAGCCACAGTGGTTCCACAGGTTCGTGAGCTCATGAGGGGCTCAGCCTCTGCAGGGGCAATTACAGAGGTCGGCGTGGCAGCTGCAGTGCCCCTCCGGTGACAGCAAGAGAAAACCAGCCGTGAGTCTGAAAAAATAAACAAGCAGCAATAAAGAACCTGGACATAATAAGGGGGCGGCACGGTGGCTTAGTGGTTTGGCATGTTCTCCTCTCAGCACTAGGGATTCCTGGTTCGAATCCCCATCTGGGTGGAGTTTCCATGTTCTCCCCGTGTCCGCGTGGGTTTCCTCCGGGTTCTCCGGTTTCTTCCCACAGTCCAAAAACATGGATCAAGTCAATTGAGTTCTCCAAATTGCCCCCATATAGAGTGTGTCTGTGTGTGAGTGAGTGCCCAGTGATAGATTGGCGTCCTGTCCTGGGTCTATCTGCCCAGCGCCCGAGACGTTCTCCCCTGGATGGGCATGGAATGCTCTAAATTGCCCCCACATAATGTATATATGCCCAGTTATGGATTGGCACCTTGTCCTGGGTGTATCTGCACAGCTCCTAAAAAGTTCTCCCCTGGATGGGTATGAGGAACCCCCACCGCCCCACCCCGCCCCTTCTACACAACCCTATTAGAGGATAAAGCAGAAGATAATGAGATGAGAATATGATAGAACATTTTAGATGGGTGGCACGGTGTTTCTGGGGAACCAGGTTCGAATCCCAATCTGGGTGGAGTTTGCATGTTCTCCCGTGTATGAGTAGGTTTCCTCCCATAGTCCAAAAACATGGATTAAGGGTGAATTGGCTGCTCTAAATTGCCCCTATAGAGTGTGTTTGTGTTTGACCCCAGTTATAGATTGCCCCCCCTGTCCTGGGTGTATCTGCCCAGCGCCCGAAACATTCTTCCCTGGATGGGGGACCGCCCCTCGACCCTAGTAGAGGATAAAGGAAAGATGATGTGATGATGGCTGTATTATTTTTGTTGTTTATATTATTTTGGACGGCATGGTGGTTTAGTATGTTCTCCTCTCACACTAGGGATTCCTGGTTCGAATCCTCATCTGCGTGGAGTTTCCATGTTATCGCCATGTCCATGTGGGTTTCCTCCGGGTTCTCTGCTTTCCTCCCACAGTCCAAAAACATTAATCAAGTCAATTGAGTTCGCCCAATTGCCCCATATAGAGTGTGTCTGTGTGAGTGAGTGAGTGTGTGTCCAGTGATAGATTGGCGTCCTGTCCTGGGTCTATCTGCCCAGCGCCAACGTTCCCCCCCCCCCCCGACCCTAATAGATGACAAAACGGAAGATGATGAATGGATGTTTTTATTATTATTATTATTATTATTATTAATAATAATATATTTGTTTAGTCTAACTGAAATGGCAGGACGTATAAATTTCAGGTCTGCACCCGGCGAAGAAATAAAAACGAAAGTGAAGCGGAATCGAATCAGAAATGCGAATAAAGAGAAGAAAGGTTTTTTGGAAAAGAGCTGCTGCTTATCTTCACGTCAAATGTCATTCTCCGAGATTCCGAACCGCGCGCTGGAAAACAGAACGCATCCAGGACCCTGAGCTTTTGTGTTTGGGTTTAATGTGTGGGCTTATTTTTAAGATAACACCCCCCCTCACCCCCCCATCCTCACCCACCCCACTCACATTTCTATTCACTTGGAAATTGTGTCCTTGAAGTGTTGTTTTGAGAAACTCGGCGTTGCACTTGCTTAGAGCTTAATGAAAAACATGGGCTCTGATTTCTCTGCGACTCGAGTGGTATTTACAGAAAAGCAGAGCTTAGAACAAAGAGGACCTGAATCGGGACGCCGACTCGTTACCGCTGCCGGAGCTTTTCGTGATTTTCCCTTCTATGAACCCCATTTTCAGTGAAGTCAGGACATTTTGAACGGCACGGTGCTGCGGCACTTAGCACTTCAGTTGGACCCGGGTTTGATTCCCAGTCGGGCGTTGCATGTCCTCCCTGTGCCTGTGCGGGTTTTTGCAGGTATACCAGTTTTTTCATATATCTAAAAGACATGCTGATGGGTACATTGGAGACACTATGTTGCCCCAACCACTAGGGGTGATGTGTATCTCACCTGTCTAAGGCTCCAGAACATTCTACCATTCTTCTGGGTGGAGTTTCCATGTTTTCCCCGTGTCCGTGTGGGTTTCCTCCGGGTTCTCCGGTTTCCTCCCACAGTCCAAAAACATGGATGAAGGTCAATTGAGTTCTCCAAATTGCCCCATATAGAGTGTGTCTGTGTGTGTGAGTGTATGTGAGCGATAGATTGCCCCCCTGTCCTGGGTGTATCTGCCCAGCGCCTGAAACGTTCTCCCCTTGATGGGCATGGGGAACCCCCCCCCCCGCGACCCTACTAGACAATAAAGCGGAAAAAATGGATGGATGGATTTTTAATCTTTTATTCGAGTGGAAAAAACTGTGGGTTTCCTCCGGGTTCTCCGGTTTCCTCCCACGGTCCAAAAACATGGATTCAAGGTCAATTGAATTCTTCAAGTTGCCCCATATGGAGTCTGTTTGTCTGTTTGAGCGTGTGAGCCCTGTCGTGGGTGTATCTGCCCAGCTCGCCAAACGTCCTCCCCTGGATGGGCGTGGGTTAAGTGGAAGATAACGAATGATTAAACGGATTATCGCTGTCCCCGGTGGCCGGGTCGGGTAGCATCCACATTCCCCATCTGTCTCGTTACAAAAACAAATCTTTGTATAAATAACCCTTTAAAAGTAAAGAATATTTTGTCTGGTATACAACACACACACACACACACACACACACACCTGACTTCTCGGTGAGACTCTGCTTGCATCAATATTTGCAGTGTGATATCATCAGGCCGAGCTGACAGGCCCATTGCTGGGTGGACAGGAATGCTGACAGAGGCGATTACCGACACGTCTAACCTGTGACATATCAAACACAGAACACGGTCAAAAGCTCAAAAGTGATGGAGCGGGAGAAAGATGGAGAGGAACGGAGAGGATGGGCGGAGAGCCTTTCAGCATGTCACAGAACTGCTGACTGACTGGAAGTGGCAAAGTCTTTATATAACCGCGGGAGAAGTAATCAGGAGAGACCGGGCAATCGGTCCGGACTGAAAGGAAAATGGATGAGGCCGAGCGCACTCGGAGTCCTACGGCGAGCACGGGGCTCTGCGCCAGACAGCGGAATCTGGAGGGTCAGGTGGGTTGCGGTACGGCACGGCGTGGGCGTTCTTCACAATGCGGGACGTGGAGGACGTGAGCGAGTGGGGTTGGAATTTATTCATTCATTATCTCCCGCTTTATCCTGTATTGGGTCACGGGGGGGGGTGGGGGGGTTCCCCATTCCCATCCAGGGGTGAATGTCTCGGGCGCTGGGCAGATACACCCAGGACAGGACACTAATCCATCGCTGGGCACACACTCACTCACACAGACACACTCTATATGGGGCAATTTGGAGAACTCAATTAACTTGATCCATGTTTTTGGACTGTGGGAGGAAACCGGAGAACCCGGAGGAAACCCACACGGACACGGGGAGAACATGGAAACTCCACCCAGATGGGGATTCGAACCGGGAATCCCTAGTGCTGAGAGGAGAACATGCAAAACCACTAAGCCACCGTGCCGCCTGTTGGAATTTAATGAACGTAAGAAGACATGAATTGCATTATTTGAAAGGTTTGGTCAACTTTGTAACACTCTTTGCTTTTGTTATGACCTTTACTAATTCACATAGTTTAAATGAGGGAATGAACAGGTGGGGGATAAGCGTGTGTAAATTCCGGGGCGCCATCTCAACTATGTACCCTGCAGTATCTGCCTCTTTTAGTTCTGCTGCTCTGGTCAGTGATGCGGGAGTCACATGATACATTGTGTCAATCAATCATTCATTATCTCCCGCTTTATCGTCTATTAGGGTCGTGGGGGGGTTCCTCATCCCCATCCAGGGGAGAACGTTTCGGGCGCTGGGCAGATAGACCCAGGACAGGACACTAATCCATCACTGGGCCCACATTCACTCACACTCACACACTCTATATGGGGCAATTTGGAGAATTCAATTGACTTGATCCATGTTTTTGGACTGTGGGAAGAAACCGGAGAACCCGGAGGAAACCCACACGGACACGGGGAGGACATGGAAACTCCACCCAGATGGGGATTTCAACCGGGAATCCCTAGCGCTGAGAGGAGAACATGCTAAACCACTAAGCCGCCTTTTGGAATTTATGCATTCATTTATTATCACCTGCATTATCCTCTATTAGAGTCGCGTGAATTCCGCAGACTCAGCTGAAAAGGCTGAATGGGTGATCAGTCCCTCCACCCACCACCGTGCCCCACCCGCAGCACTCTCTGTGACCAGGCAGCGGTGAAGGGGGGGACAGGATGCTGAAATCTGCCCCTCCTGCTGCATGTTCCACAGCTTCCCCAGAACCCTGCCTCTAATTTGGTGCATTTTTAAATATAAATGTAATTTATATTTTGTGTTTGCGGATCATTTGCCCCGCTGCGGGGCTTTTTAAAATGCTGTAAGTGTTTCTCTACAGACTCTATATGCTTTGCAGGCAAATGGCGGAGGATTTGTTAGTTACCTCGCATTCTCCGCTTATTCACATGAATATAAAGATTCTCTGTGAGTTCTCGTTAATAAATCCATTCTTTATTGTTGTGATTTGTGTCTCAGCTCGTTATTAAAGCAATGCGGTTCGAGAGGCCGGCATTACTGTGAATAAATCAGCAGAAAAGAGGCTCGACATGAAGAGGAGTGATTTATTCATTAAAAAAACCAAACCTCCAGCGTCTTATTGCTTTAATAAAACGCTATACAAACGGATTATAATTAAAAACAAGGTTTGGTTCATGAATGAGTTTGTTGAAAACCAAATGGTTAATAATCCGCTCTTCCGCGAGGTAATCTAGTCCGGTTTTTAAAGCGAAGCAGACTTTCGGTTCCTCGAATGACTTAAAAGCGCCATCTAGCGGCCAGATTACAGAACGCAGTCTATATTAGTCTATACTATACGGTTTGTATTAATTTAAAATAAACGAATGTGAAGCACTCAGAGCTGTGTTAGGGTCAGCCAATCAGATTAAAGGAACGGAAAGACCTGTTTTGTAAATTGGGTAAGGGTTCTAGACGATACACACACGTACACACACACACACACGTACACGTACACACACACACACGTACGGCATTCAATAAATTAAATGAATACAGTTCTATTCATTTACACCTGAAATCGTTGGGGCCTATCCCGTCTCAGGTGCTAAGTGATTCTGTTTGCACTGATGTCGCTTTGTGTGAAGTCGTCAAGTTAAATTAACATTCATTACAATGATATTCATGAAATCAGATCAGACACCTCATACTGCGCATGACAAACACACACACACACACACACACACACACACACCTGTCAGCAGACTGTTGCTGAGTACGCAGAAAAGTCTCGAATGGGCGGGGGGTGGGGTGGGTGTTAATACAACCTTCATGTTGGGCAAACGAACATACTGAACACACACACACACACACACACACACACACGTATCGGTCATACTGTGCGGTCGTATCTCGGTGTCCAACGCCACGGAACGCTGGAACCAACCAACGCTATTAAATCGGACTGCATTTGTACAGAGAACACAGATCTATAGAACACACTATACTGTGGTTCTCCATTCACACTCACATAGAGAACCTCATGGAGCGGCGCATTGAGTCGAAGTAGCTGCACCGTGAAAATAGCAACCCACCAAAGTCAGAGCCGATACACCCAGGAGGGGGCGCCAATCTATCACTAGGTATACAGTACACTGACACTAACACACCCTATACAGGGGCAATTTAGCGCATTCAATTTACTTGAATCCCGATTCCCCATCTGGGTGGAGTTTCCATGTTCTCCCCGTGATTGCGTGGGTTTCCTCCGGGTTCTCCGGTTTCCTCCCACAGTCCAAAAACATGGAACAAGTCAATTGAGTCCTCTAAATTGCCCCATATAGAGTGTGTTTGTGTCTGTGTGCCCAGCGATAGATTGGCGCCCTGTCCTGGGTGTATCTGCCCAGCACCTGAAACCTTCTCCCCTGGATGGGCATGGGGAACCCGGACTGCGGATGGAACCCGAAGGAAACCCACACGGACACGGGGAGAACATGGAGACTCCACCCAGATTGGGAATCGAACCTGGACCTCCAGCGCTGAGAGGAGAACATGCTAACCACCACACCAACATGTCCATCCATCCATCCATTATCTTCCACTTTATCCTATATTATGGTCGGAGGGGGGGGGGGGTCCCCATGCCCATCCAGGGGAGAACGTTTCGGGTGCTGGGCAGATAGACCCAGGACAGGGCACCAATCTATCGCTGGACACACACTCACTCACACAGACACACTCTATAGGGGGCAATTTGGAGAATTCAATTCACTTGATCCATGTTTTTAGACTGTGGGAGGAAACCGGAGAACCCGAAGGAAACCCACACAGACACGGGGAGAACATGGAATCAGCATGTCACCCAGTATAACAAGTGAATTAAAGTACAGAATCAGAGCTCTGGTGGAACTGTGGGTTCTCCAGCCTTTATTGTTGCATCCAACGTTTCTTAGAGGTTCTGTGGGCGACATTTCGTTCCCTCAGAGGGCGGGGTCAGTGGAAATCGATACGTCTGACCGATGGCCGGCGCTCTGATCAATCCCGTCTTTGTTCTGCTCTCAGGTTCAGAGTGAGTAACGCGTGGCGTCGCGGCCTCGTAGCTCTGCACACCGCACCGAATTAACAGGAGGCAGGAGGGCACCGCGCACGCTCCTCCACCTCCACATTAAAGGGAAAGATCAAAGGATCATCCAGTTGCAACATTCCGTTTTATCTCGAGTTCTTCATTTAGAACGTTCCCTTTTAAATTCTCCTGCTCTCCACGTCTTCTGGTCATGTGACTCCGTTCCGTGGAG
>JAFMOD010000313.1:797213-849104 GCA_019802435.1 Corydoras maculifer | reverse complement strand
AGAGAGAGAGAGAGACAGAGAGAGAGAGACAGAGAGAGAGACAAAGACAGAGAGAGAGAGAGAGACACAGAGAGACACAGAGACAGAGAGAGAGAGAGAGAAAATGAGAGAGCGCAAGAGAGAGAGAGAGAGAGAGACAGAGACACACAGAGAGAGGCAGAGAAAATAAGAGAGCGAGAGAGAGAGAGAGCGAAAGATAAAGAGAGAGCGAGAGAGAGAGACAGAGAGAGAGAGAAAATGAGAGAGCGCGAGAGAGAGAGAGAGACACAGAGCGAGGGAGAGAGAGAGTGAGCGATAGTGATGGAACAGAGAGAGAAAATGAGAGAGAGAGAAAAATTAAAAAAAAATGTTTAGGAAACATGGGCGGCACTAGGGATTCCCGGTTCGAATCCCCATCTGGGTGGAGTTTCCATGTTCTCCCCGTGTCTGCGTAGGTTTCCTCCCACAGTCCAAAAACATGTATCAAGGTCAATTAAGTTCTCCAAATTGCCCCATATAGAGTGTGAGTGAGTGTGTGTACAGTGATAGATTGGCGTCCTGTCCTGGGTGTATCTGCCCAGCGCCTGAAATGTTCTCCCCTGGATGGGCATGGGGAACCCCCCCCACCCCCCAGCGACCCTAATAGAGGATAAAGCGGAAGATAATGAATGGATGGATGTTTAGGAAACATCAGCAGTATTAACATGACCGTGGTCTCCACCATCCTCATCATCATCATCATCCTCATCATCATCATCAACCTTATACTATTTTACTGGTGTCCATTTACTCGACACGATACAAACAACGGTCGCCATGACTACAATACCATCTCTAACAATATTAAGGTGTTTGGGTTTAATTCGTCCCCATTACATTACAGCTTAAAAACAAACACACACTGTAATGAAGATCTGTAAGGAATCAGTAACAGATTTTTCAGTTGTCATGGTAACGGACAGATTTTTCGGTTGTCATGGTAAACTTGCTGAACGCAGGACGATGCTGCTGGTCCTCTCACCCTCTTTATGTTGCTTTCCTGCTGTTCCTCCAGGAACTCTAAGAGCTCGGCCCTGGTTCCATTGTTCCAGATCAGGTACGGGTTCTCAGCGTTGCAGTTTAATAGCTTCAGAACCTGAAACCAGCCAAGAATCAGAACACGCCTTAGTGACAAACTGTGTAGTATATATTAAAATTTTAAAAATCAATACTTAAAAAAAAGGTAGTCATTATCTTTTAATCTGATTGGCTAAACGGTTTGTCCAGCCATGACATCATTAACAATAACACACACCTCTGAGCGCTTCACTTTCGTATCAATGCGTGATCTAAAATACATTATTAAAAAAATAAAAATAAAAAATAAATAAAAAAATAATAATAATTTTAAAAAAACTTCCGCAATTTGGCCACTAGATGGCGACTAGATGACTACTCAGCATTCACTTTAAATATCGGACTAGATTATGCAGCAGAAGACCAGATTATTAATGATTTTGCTTTTAATGAACACATTTCAGATTCAAACCTCGTTATTTTTATTATAGTGAGTTTGTAAGTGTTTAATTAAAGCAATAAGACACTCAAGGTTGTGTATTATAGTAAATAAATCACGGGAAAGAGGTGGAACTGTACTGTGTGTCGGGACTACTTTTTAATTCTCTATACTGATGATCAGACCCCCCCCCCACACACACACATACACACAATCAAAATATAATAATAATAATAAACCAGGGTGGCACGGTGGCTTGGTGTTTAGCATGTTCTCCTCTCAGCACTACGGATTCGAATCACCAACTGGGTGGAGTTTGCATGTTCTCCCCATGTCCGCGTGGGTTGCCTCCGGGTTCTCCGGTTTCCTCTCACAGTCCAAAAACATGGATCAAGGTCAATCTAGTTCTCCAAATTGCCCTATATAGTGTGTCTGTGTGATTGAGTGTGTGCCCAGTGATAGATTGGTGTCCTGTCCTAAGTGTATCTGCCCAGCGCCCGAGACGTTCTCTTCTGGATGGGCATGGGGAACCCCACCCACCCCCCACAACCCTAATAGAGGATAAAGCAGAAGATAATGGATGGATGGATATTATAATCCAGTTCGAACCTCGGCCGGCAAGCCGGTCCCCAGTTTGCGAGCGATGTACGGCGTGAGCATGGCGGCTAGGCTCTTCCTGACTGCCGGGTTCTCGGGCGGCGGGGTGTCGGCCTCGGGTCCGCCTCCGTTCTGCGCGGCCCCCTCCACCGCCGCCGTCTCCGACGCGGCCCCGTAGCCCCCGAGGCGACCCAGGGCCATCAGGCTGAGCTTGGCCAGGCTGTTGGCGACGTGCTGCTGGTTGGTGTCGTGACTGGCCTGCACGCCGCTCTCCTCCAGCGTGAAGTCGTAGCTGAAGAGGCTGAGCAGCAGCGGCCAGAGGGCGCCGGCCTGATACACCCGCGTCTGGAGGAAGAAGTCCACGGAGAACGAGCTGACGCACTGCACGGCCAGCGAGCCCAGGCGAGGGAGGGTCTGAGGAGGCGGGAAGAGGGAGACACCGAGTCAACCGGCCAATCACGTAACGGCGGGGCGGCTACCGTTAGACTGATTAATTGATTGATTAAATAATTAATTACCTTTCCGTAATACAGTATGTGACAAACATCGCGGATGATGTTGGGAAGCTCGATGATTTTCTCTCTGCACTCCTCAAACTGCGCAGCCACACTGTAGCACCTGCAGATGTGCCCGCACACCTACACACACACACACACACTTAATTGTTTCACTCCATGCCTTTAAACTGTAATCAACCAGAAGAGCCTCACACACACACACACACACACACACACACACACACACACACCTGCACCGCCATGTCCTCCACTTTACTAGAAGCCGTCAGAACGGCCACACAGCGCGACAGCGCCTCCAACAGGACCTGAAATGAAGCACACGGATGGCGTTAAAGCGCTCGCTCGGCGGGACCCGCCGGAGAACCGGTGAACCGGAAGGTCGCGGCACCTCGATGCCGTTCTCTCGCCGCAGCTCCTCGGCGTTCAGGGCCGAGCAGTTGACCGTGTGAAAGGCCAGCTCCGACGCCGCGGGTAACAGCGGGGACGTTTTGGAGAACAGCTGCTCGTCGCCCGTCTCCATGGTGATGGTTTTGATCAGCATGGGGTAGCCGGCGTATTTATAGGGTTCCAGTTCTGGGAAGAAACAGAACCATTTATGAAAGTTATGATGAAGAGCATGATGAATGAATAGAATTGAATTTTATTTTATGTATGGTAAATATGATGGCAGCGAAAGATTGCCCCCCTGTCCTGGGTGTATCTGCCCAGCGCCCGAAAGTCCTTAAGTCCTTAAATTTTTTATATTAAATAAAAATGTAATGTTAAAAAAATGTAAAAATGTAGTTTATATTAAACTACAATCTTTAGATTTTGTCAAAATCCCCCACTCCCAAAATCCCAGACGGAATCGCAGTGGGGCGGCACGGTGGCTTAGTGGTTTAGCATGTTCTCCTCTCAGCGCTGGGGATTCCCGGTTCGAATCCCCATCTGGGTTCCCCAAAGTGTTTTCCCAAAGTTAGAAATAAAGAACTGTCTGAAAGGTATGGCCAGGTGCAGGATCATACACCCGTAGTATTAAAACTGAACGGATTAACGAGTGTCCTTATGGTTCTATATAAGCTGTAAAGCATGGTGGAGGCCACATGATGTCATGGTGGAACAGCAGGGGGCAGGGGGCTTTAGCGGACGGACCTTGTTTGTGTCGGTTGAAGAGGATGCTCTGGGCTTTGAGGATGAGGATGATGTTTTCGGGGTCCGGCCCGTCCACGATGCGCGCCGATTTGGTGCACAGGAACTCGTACGCTTTGTTCACCTTCTCGAACATGTCCTGCGGGGAGACGAACGCAATGATCTGTACACGGCGGGACAGACGCAGAGACGACACATGGACGGCGGCGGCGGCGGTGTCTCCACCCACCCTGCCCTCGGGGTTCTTATCGGGGTGGTACTTCTGAGCCAGTCTGAAATAGGCTTTCCTGATTCTGCTCTCGTCGTGTCTGTCACGGAAAACATGGAGGTCTTTAACCAACACTAAACACCTGACCGCAGCCTGTTCACAGGTCAGAGCCACGGGGGGAGACAGTGGGATTGGATACTCACGCGCCCTGTCCGAGCGGGAGGTTCAGCACCTCGTACGCGTCGTCCACGGACATGGACGGAGGCTTCTTCTCCACCTCCTTTTTCCAGGCTTCCAGAGTGTCTTTCAGAAGTTTAACCTACACACACACACACACACACATACAGACAGACACACACACACATACAACACACACACACACACACATACAGACAGACACACACACACACACACAGACAGACACACACACACATACAGACACACACACACATACAGACACACACACACACACAAATCAAATACACACAAAACAAATACACACACACACACACACACACACACATACAGACAGACACACACACACAGACAGACACACAGACAGACACACATACACAGACAGACACACACACACAGACAGACACAGACAGACACACACACACACACAGACAGACAGACAGACAACACAGATACACACAGACACACACATACAGACAGACACACACACAGACAGACACACACACAGACAGACAGAGACAGACAGAGACCGACAGACAGACAGGTACACAAAGACCGACAGACAGACAGGCACAGAGAGACCGACAGACAGACAGGTACACAAAGACCGACAGACAGACAGACAGTTACACAGAGACCGACAAACAGACAGACACAGAGACAGACAGACAGAGACAGACACACACACAGACACAGACAGACAGACACAGAGACAGACAGACAGAGACAGACACACACACAGACACAGAGACAGACAGACACACAGAGACCGACAGACAGACACACAGTTACACAGAGACCGACAGACAGACAGACAGACACAGAGACAGACAGACAGAGACAGACACGTTAGAACAGATGACTGCTTATGATGATATAATGGATCATTAGTGAGGTTGCAATTAGTGAGGGGTGTAAATCGGAGTCCTAATGGCGATCCGATCCGATATCGACTCTTTAAGCCGACGATCTGATTATTTTCGATACTTAAAAATTTCCCACAACACGACAGAATTAAAACACTCAATTTGTTTCACACTAAATCCATAAGGACGTGGTGGGTCATCGTGAAACTGCGATTTTTAATACGGGACGCAACATTCCAATGGTAAATTAAACTAATTTCCATTTTTCTGTAGTATAAAGGAAGTTGGAAGTTAATAATGAGGTGGCGCCACATGCAGCTTTGGAGAAGGTATTATGTTGCAAAATGGCAGCAATAAAAACACATACATATTTAACATTAAAAACACAGGCATCGAATCGCCGGCTGTTTAATCGATGTATCGATATAATAACATTAAATACCACAGTGCTGTTATACTGTACATCAGCTCAGCTGAAACACCCGAGTTCCATATGGGAATCAAAGGGCTATAAAGGGCGCAGTAGCTCAGTGGTCAGGGTGTTGGGTTATCAATCTGAAGGTTGGGGGTTTAAATCCCAGGTCCACTGAAGTTACCAATGTGGGTCCTTGAGCAAGACCCTTAACCCTCATTGCTCCAGGGATGTTGTGATGAACCCTGTGCTCACCTTGTAAGTCACTTTGGATTAAAAGCGTCCAATAAATGACCAAATGTAAATGTAAAGGGCTGATGGGGTACCTTTGGGATAGCTTTGGCTAAAACTCTGAACCTCGACCTCGGCGGAGTTGAGGTTGGCACTCACCGCGTCGCGTATGGGCCAGTCGGGAAAGCGGGTGGAGTCACAGAGGTGACGGAGGTAGTAGATGCTGCAGAAAAGCTCGTACTCCAGCTGAGGGAAGCTGATGACCGGAATGGGGCAGTACTGATAGAGAGCGCGGGTGTTGCTCTGCAGGCGGGGGCTGAAGTCTGCGAGGTGAGCGGCGATCTTCTCGATCATCATCCGCCTGCAGGAGGCGCACACACATGCACGCTGAGTATACCAAACAATGGCAGTCTGACACACACACAGAGACACACACACACACACACCTCATCTCACTGCTCCAGATGGCCTCGGGCGTATCAAACTCCCCCAGGAAGATCTCTGAAAAGCGCTCGGGATCGTAGTTCTCCAGGTAGCAGACCATGGCCTCGGGCAGGACAGGACCCAGCACACTCCTCTGGACAATGTCCTGACCTTTGGCCTGTTCAACACACACACACTTCAATAAGATTCCCTCATTACATTTAGGGGTTAATTAAAGTTATTCTGATGATCTACCTCCTCGGATTTGAAGGCCTGCTTGATGTGTGTGTACTTCAGGAACCTGGGGGAAACACACACACACACACACACACACACACACACAGTGTTAGGTCATCATGTCAAATCCAACAGCAGCATCCACTTGGTTATATAATAGATCACCTTTGTTTAAAACCCCGAAAAA
The DNA here is from genome assembly GCA_019802435.1 of Corydoras maculifer. Classification (NCBI taxonomy): domain Eukaryota; kingdom Metazoa; phylum Chordata; class Actinopteri; order Siluriformes; family Callichthyidae; genus Corydoras; species Corydoras maculifer. The sequence continues at coordinate 842,628 of JAFMOD010000313.1, read as the reverse complement.
ACAATAAAGGTGATTGTGGCTGGGGGGTGGGGGGGTGGAGGAAGGACTCCCCCCAGAGGGTGGGAAAGGTAAAACCAAGATCAAAGGTACAGAACCCAGAGAAGGTTCAGCTAATGCTTGGTGTGCAGTTTATATAAAAGGGGTAGGACACAGAAGGTGGAGAGAGTTTAAAGCAGCAGCATCATCCACATAGTGAGATGGCAACTGCACCACCACCTGCACCGGCAGCACCTCCACCTGCAGCTGCTACACCACCATACTATGTATAATGCACTGTATTTATGGGAATAAAACAGGTTCCATTGTCTGATAAACCCCGCCTCCAGTCCATTTAAGACAGACTAAAGCCACGAATCAGAACGATGAAGACACGTTGGACGTGATGGACATCACAGGGACGTTCTCTCGTCCACAAACGAGGCGTTAGGTTCGAATCGAGTGGATGAAGCCATGCCATGTGAAGGTGCATTACCGCGCCACCGGCAGCACGTTGGAGCCCGTGTACATCATGATGAAGAAGAAGACACCCGTCAGATAGAGACGGGACAAGCTGGGGTTGTCCTGCATCACCAGGTACATCAGGTTGGCCACCTTCTCCACCAAAATGGGGTCAAACGTCAGCAGGAGCTACGGAAACGAGGCGAAAGAGGTCAGGCATCATCGCGACTCACGAATCGATTCACTCAGCGATTCCCCACAAATCCAGGAGCGAGCGTACCTGAACGATGTGAGGTAAACAGGTGTTATCACTAATGAGCCTCTTCACTTTGGGCAGGGGTCTGATGATGGCGTTGTCCTGATCCCTGGACAGACAGACAGACGGACGGACGGACGGACGGACGGACACAGGTCAAATACAGCGCAGAACAAGTCAAAAGTTCCACTTCCTGTAAAGATGGACTTTGTAGTTCTCCAATTCCATTCTGTAGTCCATCTGTGTGTGTTCTACAGTACATACTGTGTACTCTGTTCCAATGTTCAGCACCCCAACAGTACCACCACAGAGCAGGGGTTATTGGAGGGGTGGTTTATTCCTATCCCAGCAGTATCACTGAGGTGTTTAAATGATGGACTAACCCCCCCCCCCACACACATCAGTGTCACTGCAGAACTGACTATAAGCAATCCACCACCCAAATGATACCTGTTCTGTGATGAGAAGAGAACCAACAGAGGACGAACAAGAACACAGAACACAGATGGACTGCTGGGATAGGAATAAAGCACACACACACCCCCCCCCATTAACCCCTGCCCTGTGGTGGTACTATTGGGGTTCTAAGCATTAGAACAGAGAACACAGTCTGTACTATAGAACACAGATGGACTACAGACTGGAATTGTAGAACTACAAACCCCCATCCATATGGAGCAGGACAGGGGTGTGGCCTAACATTTGACTCGTACTGTAATAGACTTGGTTAGGGTACTAGATTAGAACACGGTCAGTCTGCTGGAATCTTAATGATCTGCAGCCCAAGATGCTGTGTGATGTCATGACCTCTGTAAATCCGAAAAGTCCCCAAACTAAAGTCAACAGGACTTTCATTTACATTTACATTCAGCAGATGCTTATATCCAAGGTGAAATACAAGGTGAGCACAGGGTTCATCACAACATCCCTGGAGCCATGAGGGTTAAGGGTCTTGCTCAGGGACCCACATTGGTAACTTCGGTGGACCTGGGATTTGAACCCACAACCTTTAGATTGACAGCCCAACACCCTGACCACTGAACTACCGCGCCCTCTATATTTTAATCAGATAAAACAACAAAAATTCAGGACATTGGAATGACACGGGGCCGAGCTGCGTCCGAAACCACACACTAAACCACGTGTACTGGTTTTAATTCAAGATCCAAGAAAACGTTATTATCGTTAATATCACATGTGGTAGATGAGATAAGAAGGAAATTATAGGTCACGGACCCCGATTACCCCGTTATATTCAAGTTATCATTTTAATTTAATTTTTAAGGAAGAAAATGAGAATAGCTTTTTTTAAATTCAAAAATACAGTATATAGATACATGAAATACAATAATATACAACTATTCATTATGTTCCGCTTTATCCTATATTAGGGTCGTGGGGGGTGAGGGGTTCCCCATCCAGGGGAGAACGTTTCGGGCGCTGGGCAGACAGGAAGGGCAATCCATCACTTGGAACACACTCCCTTACACAGACACACTCTATATGGGGCAATTTGGAGAACTCAGTTGACTTGATCCATGTTTTTGGACTGTGGGAGGAAAGCGGAGAACCCGGAGGAAACCCACGCGGACACGGGGAGGACATGGAAACTCCACCCAGATTGGGATTCGAAACCAATGTATATAATATATAATATACAGTATATAATATAGAAGTGAATGTGTATATAATATAGAATATTTTAACTATAAATAAATTATATATATATATATATATATATATATATATAAATATATATATATATATATATATATATATATATATATATATATATATATATATATACACACACACACACACACACACACACACAACTATGAATATAAATATAATATAGAATATTTTAGATATAAATATAATATGTAAATATATGTATATATAGTATATAAAATAAATGTGAGGACGGCGTGGTTTGAATACCTGCTGGGAAAATAAGAGCACATGGTGATCAGCATGTTGAGGATGAGCGTCGCCAGGTCGGTCTCGTTCATCACGGCCTGTCCGCTCGCCAGGAGGCACCACTTCAGCTGCGGAATGGCCTGCAGGGGGCGCCAGCCGTCCATCCCCTGTGCCCAGCAGCGCGTCTTGGCCGTCAGCGTGCCCGTTTTCCAAAACTCCTGCATCTGACGGACCAATCAGAGACATCGTACAGCGTCAACCGCCGAGGTCGGGTGGGTTCCCTCATGATGAGGACCCACACAGAGCAGAAACATAAACAACGGACCGAGCGAGCGAGCGAGCGAGTTATACTCACCTCCTCAAAACTGAAAGGTCCTCTTCTTTCCTTATCAGCGTTACCGAAGTACCACTCCCTCTCACTCTCTCGCTTCATATCAGGAGCTGCTTCCAACACATTACTCTGAGAGAGAGAGAGAGAGAGCGAGAGAGAGAGAGAGGTAGAGAGACACAGAAAATGACAGTAAAAGAGAAAGAGAGAGAAAGCCAGAGAGAGACACACAGAGAACAAGACAGTCAGAGAGAGAGAGAGAGAGAGAGGGAGAGAGAGGTAGAGAGACACAGAACAAGACAGACAGTGAGAGAGAGAGAGAGAAAGAGAGAGAGAGCAAGACAGTGAAAGAGAGAAAGAGAGAGATAAAAAGAAAGAAAGACAGAGTTACAGTTACAGTTTTTATTTTAAAAATAAAAATATATATATATAAATTCATTCATTATCTTCCGCTTTATCCTCTATTAGGGTCGCGGTGGGGTTCCCCATGCCCATCCAGGGGAGAACGTCTCGGGCGCTGGGCAGACAGACCCAGGACAGGGCGCCAATCCATCGCTGGGCACACACTCTCTCACACAGACACACTCTATAGGGGGCAATTTTTTTTTGAGAATTCAATTAACTTGTTCCATGTTTTTGGACTGTGGGAGGAAACCGGAGAACCCGGAGGAAACCCACGCAGACACGGGGAGAACATGGAAACTCCACCCAGATGGGGATTCGAACCGGGAATCCCTAGCGCTGAGAGGCGAACGTGCTAACCACTAAGCCACCGTGCCGCATATATATATAAATACCGATGTAAATCATTTATTCAGCTTTTTAAACGAACATTCTGAGAAACCCACAAGGACATATGGAGAACATACCAACTTTAAGGGAGGCCCTGCACTGTGTGATGAGTTTATGAATCTGATATGAACAGATTACGTACGCCGGCGCATCACGTCAGAAGTTTACACCGCTGTGGTCAAAGGTGAAGTTTATGCAACAAAACGAGCCCCTCATGTACACAACACACCCAGAGCTTTCGTTTAGGAGACCTCCACCCCGCCATGCGCACCCTCACCTGCAGGGGGACGGTGGCTCTACTGGTGTGGAGGTGAGCCAGTGTGAGCAGATCCACCAGAATACGAACGCCATTGGAGTCCATGATGTCCTTCACGTTTTTCTGCGAATAAAACAGGAATCAATAAACCGCGTCCAGCACCCGCACCACCACCCCGACCGGGGCAACCGACCCAGAGACATTGTGACATCACAGGGGCACTGACCTTATTCAGGATGAGCTTGTTGATGAAGAGGATGAGCCGGTCTCTCTCCAGCTTGTCTGTACACTGAAGCACAGACGGGAATGAATAACGCAACGTTCGGGTGGAGGACTATTTAAAAATCACACGGTACAGACGGACAGAGTGAGAGGGAGACACACACCCTGTCCAACATCCCCACGATGTACTTGGTGTCGGTAAAGGGGCCGATCTCCTCGCAGCACTTCCCGTAGACGATGGTCAGGGCCTGCAGACACAGGCACTTCATGGCCACTTTGGGCGTGAGGAGGAAGCGGTGGTAGAGCTCGTTAAAAAACTCGTACCTGCAGCAGGAGGAGAAAGCAGTGAGGCACAAAAGACGGGGGGGACGGGGATCGAGTCGGATGCTCCGTTAAAGCGTCGAAACCCAAAAAAAGGGTCAGCAGAGTCACAGTGAGGGCCGGCTCATCAATACGAACACTGATAATCCCCATTCATCAGATTCATCCATCATCATCCGCTTTATCCTCTATTAGGGTCGCGGGGGGGGAGGGGGGGTTTCTGCCTATGTCCATCCAGGGAAGAACGTTTCGGCCGCTGGGCAGATACACCCAGGACAGGACGCCAATCTATCACTGGGCACTCACACATACTCTATATGGGGCAACTTGGAGAATTCAATTGACCATAATCCATGTTTTTGGACTGTGGGAGGAAACCGGAGAACCCGGAGGAAACCCACGCGGACACGGGGAGGACATGGGAACTCCACCCAGATGGGGATTTGAACCCGGAATCCCTAGCGCTTAGAGGAGAACATGCTAAACCACTAAGCCAGCCAATTTAATGGGTAATATAACGGGTGGGTAATATAACGGTAAAAAAAAATCTAAAGAAACTGTATACATCATGCACAAGTGTGTGTGTGTGTGTGTGTGTGTGTTCAAGAGAGAGAGAAAATACATACGATCGCTTGATTGCTCCAGATTCTTCATTCTCATCCTCCTCCAGAAGGAGACGCAGATAATAATCCCCAATTTTAATCTCATCAGAGAGGCACTCATACTTCACCTTTAACAAAGACACACAGTATTATTAATATTCCAACTGGAGTCTCTCACACACACACACACACACACACGATTGTTATGACAGCTGGAGTTATGGGAGTGATGTACATCATACCCACGGACGGACCGACAGACGAAGGTTCCTGAACTCCAACACGTGGAACACATAAGGAACTAAATCAGTAACTCTCCTTTCATCAGTTCCTGACACACACCTCAAACTCCTGATGGTTCCAGGAGATGACGTTGGCACTTCCAAGCTCTCGGTCCACATTGAAGGCGCGCATCTCCCCATCCAGGGCCTCCCGCAGCTCCTCCCGGGTCTTCAGGTTCCAGATCAGGTTAGAACGCGCGTGATCCTTCTGAAACCTGCGGAGGCGCACAATGAGCCTTCCATGGAGCGCGTTATATTTATTTTATTTATTTATCTTTATTTGTTATTTGTGTTTTAACATTTGTATGCCATCCAGTGGCAGGATAAGGTACAACTTTAGTCTGTATACTTTCTCTTTATCCTTATAGTCCAATCACTCCTATATTTACGTTTTTACAATTACAGGCGGCACGGTGGCTTAGTGTTTAGCATGTTCTCCTCTCAGCACTAGGGATTCCCGGTTCGAATCCCCATCTGGGTGGAGTTTCCATGTTCTCCCCGTGTCCGCGTGGGTTTCCTCCGGGTTCTCCGGTTTCCTTCCACAGTCCAAAAACATGGATCAAGTCAATTGAGTTCTCCAAATTGCCCCATATAGTGTGTCTGTGTGAGTGAGTGTGTGTCCAGCAATGGATTGGTGCCCTGTCCTGGGTGTAGCTGCCCAGCGCCCGAAACGTTCTCCCAACTACAACCACACTGTAGAATGATCAATTGTTATTTGATGCCCCCCTTATTATTTTTTTTACAACAGGTATTTCGGTTATGAACACGGGTAACAGCTTACAGAGTGCGGGTCACGGTCCGCTCTGAGGAAGCCTGACCTCGTGTATTAAAGAGGTGGAGTTCTGAACCCCCCCCCCCCCCCCCCCCCCCCCCCCCACACACACACACACCCCAGCTTAGTGGCTTAGTGGTTGGCACATTCGCCTCTCAGCACTAGGGATTCCCGGTTCGAATCCCAATCTGGATGGAGTTTTCATGTCCTCCCCGTGTGGGTTTCCTCCGGGTTCTCCGGTTTCCTTCCACAGTCCAAAAACATGGATCAAGGTCAATTGAATTCTCCAAATTGCCCCATATAGAGTGTGTTTGTGTGTGTGAGTGTGCCTAGTGATAGATTGCCATCCTGTCCTGGGTGTATCTGCCCATCTGCCTGGATGGGCATGGGGAACCCCCCACCCCGCGACCCTAATAGAGGATAAAGCGGAAGATGATGGATGGACGGAATTTAGAGCCCCGAAAATACAGGCGCTGATGATGGTGACGGATGGGAGAGGACGTAGAGAAGAACAGAGCAGCCATTCGGCGAGGCGTTTGTTTGTTACATCTAAAGGTTGTAGATTCAAAACCAGGGGCCCATGAGCCACGCCCACATCCCTCATCACTCCAGAGGTTCTGTATTACGTCTGACCCCATGCTCTGACGATTATGGGATGTGTGTGAATGATGTGTACTTGTAGTAAAAAAGCTCCCAGTTGGCCTCGATCTTGATCCGCTGTCTCCTCTTCCTCAGGACCACCGGCCTTTGGTTTGGGTTCTGCAACCGACAAACATTCCGGAGGTCACGGAGAACGTTCCACATCCACCATGTCCTAAAGTGTCTCAGAGCGTCACGTGAAGGCTGAGGACATTGGCACGGACTTCGGCTGTCCACTGCTCAGAAGTCCCCGGGTGTCTCCACGGCAACAAGCAGCGCCAAACAGTGCCGTGTGACCAGAAGACATGCAGATTACCCATAATACTCCACACACACACACACACACACACCACCTGTGCATTGTGATCAGAGTGCTGCATGTGATTACGGTCATTACAGTGAAAGAGGCGGGCCTAAGAAACACACACAGAAGTCTGATTGGTCAGTTCTACTCACCAGGTTATTCCTGTCCTGCTGCATTGATTCACAGCAGACAAATCACAATAAGGGGGCGGGGAGAGTGAACAGAGACAACAAAGATTACTGATCCTGCCATCAGCCAATCACAGTTCACACAGACTTGGCAGTCGTTATTATTATTACAGAATAAAAGACATGATTCCAGTGACATGGGGTTATGTTACCATGGCAACAGCGGGACTCATTGCATGCTTGTGTTGTTTTTATTCAGCCGGGGGTTCGATTCCCGGCTGAAACGGAGGACAGGAAGACGGGAAGTGAACAGAGCGTGTGTAATTAGGGGCAGACGGGGGGGGGGACGGGGGGACGTGGCTCACCTCCTTCTGCGCGATGCCCATTTTGTCTCTCCAGTGCATGAGCACCAGGTCGGCCTTCTCTTTGGCAAACTTCTCCACCTCCTTGGCAGCCTTGCCCGCGATCCGCTGCCACTCCGGCACCTTGGAGCGTCCGAACTGATCCTGCACACGACAACCGACATGAGACGCAATGTCCATTTAGACCCAATAACCAGAACATTATAGGTGCCCTGCGCAAGATCAGCACCGTCAGTAATAAAGGACTACATATTAAAGGTCCGGCGGCACGGTGGCTTAGTGGTTGGCATGTTCTCCTCTCAGCACTAGGGATTCCCGGTTCGAATCCCCATCTGGGTGGAGTTTCCATGTTCTCCCCGTGTCCACGTGGGTTTCCTCCGGGTTCTCTGGTTTCCTCCCACAGTCCAAAAACATGGATCAAGTCAATTGAATTCTCCAAATTGCCCCATATAGAGTGTGTCTGTGTGAGTAAGTGTGTGCCCAGCGATAGATTGGCGTCCTGCCCAGCGCCCGAAACGTTCTCCCCTGGATGGACATAGGGAACCCCCCCCCCGCGACCCTAATAAAGGATAAAGCGGGAGATAATGAATGAATGTTAAAGGTCCATTATTATTTGTCATCATGTTTTGTATTGCCTAGGAAAGAACCAACCTTCTCTAACCCAAGAAAGGTGTGTGTGTGTGGGGGGGAGGGGGGGAGGGAGTGGTCATCCTGTTCACTCTGAAGGGGCCACCAATAGGACCCTTGTTTTGATATTTAAATTTTTTTTAACTATTAAACTTTCAATGTAGGAGAGTAAGAGCAGAGAACATGATTTTTACATAATATAGAGAGTATTACGGCCCTGGGGCCACGGCCGGCCCACATGAGGTCATCAAAATCCATGCAATGAATATACAGTATCAGTTAGAAGCTTAGACACGCCCCTTTCTGCTCCACTTATTGTCCCATGTTCTCAGTTCCACCTCAGATAGTTGTGTATTTCTTTATTTAATTTTATAATTACTGTAGCGATCTTGAGGTTGTCGCGGATGTGCATCCTGTCCACATCCTTCTCGGGGACAGAGTCCTGGCTGTCCAGGTAGGCCAGGAGACCGGTGGGCTGCAAGAGATGTACACGGTTCGATTACACAGAACAAAGGTGAATATAGGTTACCATGGTAACAACGTCAACAGTCACAGAATTCACCTGAGTTTGGGTTTTGCTCACTTATCATTTTAAAGAAATGGGAAACGGGGTAAAAGTGATGGATCAGAAGATCAAAGGATCAGAAGATCAAAAGATCAAAGGAACAGATTCTCACCAGGATCCTCTTGAGCAGATTCAGAGCCACCGGATTCTCAGCCGTCCACAAACCGACCAGATGACGACTCAGCTGTCTTCAGACAGAACCAGAGGAACAACGCACCAGACCCAATTACACTCTCAGAACACAGATAATAAACTTTATTTAAATACAACCACTGATCATGTGACCAGCCGCCTTATATAATGAGCTGATGTCATAATGCGACACTCAGATCAAAGAGCTGATGCATTAGACAGGTGTGATCAGTTACCTGCTGAGTTTGATCTCATAATAAACCTTATTTAATCCACAGAATGTACAGCAATGCATCCCAGACTCTAAAAAAAGCCTCCGACACCCTCTAGTGTCTGGATACGGAATAGCGTCTAACCTTAATTTTAAAGGAGAACATGGTCTTTACAGCACCAATCTGTCATACAGCATTAGAATCAGCAGGGTGGTGGTGCAGATAACGTGCCCGTGGTGTATCTACACGAGGATCCAGTACCACCACCCATAAGAATGCAGGTGTGTGTGTGTGTGTGTGTGTGTACCTGTTAGTGAGCATTCTCTGGTCAGCGCTGATTGTAAACATGGACGTGTGGAGGTGTCGAGGTAACGCTCCCTCACTCAGAGCCAAATCCTGCATTTTCGTGGCAATGTCCTTGTCCCCCTCCTGAACCAGGTGAGGCAATAGAATGGGTGGGGGGGGGGGGCAGAAGGTGTGCAACAGAGCAAAAGGTGAAGGACAAGAAATCAAAGCGCCAAAAAAAAAAAACGGCTGTGTACAAAGTAAAAGAATAGAGACTTTATATTCTCTCACCTCGATGATGGCCTTCATGACCAGACCGGCCCCCTTCACTATGGCCATGGAGGGGTGCTGCAGACACACGCATGATTTAAAATGATTATAATGAAGCTAAAAGCATGTCTGAGCCCTAATGTTAAATCTGCAGTCTCTATGAGGTCACTGTGGTTCCTGATACAGTGAGGTGAGGTGAGCGCTGTGCACGTTTACGGAGCCCCAGCACCCCTCACACATAAAAAAAAAAAGCTGAAACCTGGAAGAGTTTGAAGAGAGTGCGACCGTTGGAGGCCACCATCTCCAGGAGCATGTCGAACTGCTGGCTCTCGCTCGTCTCACTGTACGGCGCGCAGAGAGAAAACGTCAAGAAGTCCAGCAGAGCGCTGATCACCAACGCACCAGTACCGTGATCCTGAGAGAGGGAATTCATATGATAATCAATTAACATAGCTTTATTTTTTTAAACTTATTTATTTGTTGTTATTATATATATATATATATATATATATATATATACACACACACACATACACTATATTTTGACAATATGAATGTAAACATTGGTCGTATCAATAAATCGAGAGCGAGACAAAGAGCGCTGTAGATATACACTTATATATTTTTTTTATTAAATCATTACTAATATTTACTCATTCATTCATTATCTTCCGCTTATCCTCTATTAGGGTCGTGGTGGGGTTCCCCATGCCCATCCAGGGGAGAACATCTCGGGCGCTGGGCAGATAGACCCAGGACAGGGCGCCAATCCATCGCTGGGCACACACTCACTCACTCACACAGACACACTCTAAATTGGGCAATTTTTGAGAATTCAATTAACTTGATCCATGTTTTTGGACTGTGGGAAGAAACCGGAGAACCCGGAGGAAACCCACGCAGACACGGGGAGAACATGGAAACTCCACCCAGATGGGGATTCGAACCGGGAATCCCTAGCGCTGAGAGGCGAATGTGCTAACCACTAAGCCACCGTGCCGCCCCACTAAGCCACCGTGCCGCCAATATTTACTTACACTCTTTATTAATCGATTAAAAAAATTAATTTCTTTTTTGTTATTTTATCTACATAAAATCCAGAGGGTGTGGTAGCTCAGTGGTTGGCTGTTTATGAATCAGAAGGTTGTGGGTTCAAATCCCAGGTCCACTGAATTTAATGTGGGTCCTTGAGTAAGACCCTTAACCCTCCTTGCTCCAGGGATGCTGTGGCCCTTTGACCCTGCGCTCGCTTGAAGGTGGCTTTAGATAAAAGTGTCTACTAAACGAGGAATGTATGTAATTGCCATGTTAATAAAGTAAATTAAATGGAATTACGAGAGAGAAAGAGAGAGAGAGACTGTATGACTGCCACCAGGAGAGAGACAGAGAGTGACCAAACCAACACACACCTCTACTTTTATTTAAATATATATGTATATATTATACTATTTTATTGTATTTGTATATTATGTGGGCGGCATAGTGGTTGGCATGTTCTCCATGATTCCCGGTTTGAATCCCCATCTGGGTGGAGTTTCCATGTTCTCCCTGTGTCTGCGTGGGTTTCCTCCGGGTTCTCCGGTTTCCTCTCACAGTCCAAAAACATGGATCAAGTTAATTGAGTTCTCCAAAATTGCCCCATATAGAGTGTGTTTGTGTGAGTGAGTGTGTGCCCAGCGATGGATTGGCGCCCTGTCCTGGGTCTATCTGCCCAGCACCCGAGACGTTCTCCCCTGGATGGGCATGGGGAACCCCACCGCGACCCTAATAGAGGATAAAGCGGGAGATAATGAATGAATGAATATATATTATGTACATTTTTTGTTATTTTGTAAATTTGTAATTGTTTTTTGTTTTTATTTTGTACACCAGCTATGTGCAATACGAATGTATAATTTGTCGTGCAAATAAAGCTTTTAAATTGAAAAATAAATCAATAAATGATGAGTAGAGCCCTTCGTATGAAAGCATGATGAGTACTGTGTATGGTTCCTGTAGTTCTAAGGGAACTGTGTGTTCTGTGGAGGCAGGCGAGATGGTTACCACGTTGCTGATGAATTTCTCCAGCAGACTCTCCAGGAACTTTTTGGAGGAGAGCAGGGAGGCTTTGTTCAACTGCTCCTGCCTCAGGTCGTAGTCATCGTGCATCGGCTGCAACGGAAAAACACGGCTCTCAAGATACGATGACCAACATACGACACACACAGCCCCCCCCCCCTACACACACACACACACACACAGAGCACTGGCCTGAACAATGTGTCCCTCAGCCAATTAAAAAAATGAATTAATAAATAAATAAATGATGTCATGTGACCCCACCCCTCTGACCTCTGCACCACCCATCGGGTACTTACACACATCAGAGCACACAGCATGTCTATTGCAGCATGAGTGACGCCGTTATTGTTCCTCTTCAGGGCTTTCACAGTTTTCATGCCCAGCCTCTCCCTAAACCTGAGAAACACACACATACAAACCGCTCTGCATCACCTGCTCATCAAAACACATTTATATTACCCCCCCCCCCCACTGCCCCATCTGAAAGTTAAACAGTGCTGCACTACCCACAATCAGCACCAGGGGGAGTGGAGGCCCATTTCTCTTTTTGACAAGCTATACATTTTGATATTTCATGTTCTAACATGCGGGTGTTCTACCTCGGCAGTTGTGTAAAGGCCTGGAACCCGGCTTTGGAGGCAACGAGGCGCCTGATGGCCTGGAACTGGGCCTCCAGCTCAGAGTTGGGCCCCGCTTGCTCGGCATCCTGGGACAGCAGGGCCAAGATTGCATTGTTAATCAGCTTCTCTTTGTTCTCTGAGAAAAGGCCCTGCAAAGAACAATGTCTTTAAATTAAAAGCCTAAATAAATTGGACAATTAGTATTTAAATTCATACATCACACAATATTGTTTAATAATATAAACAACATGGACAAATGTGTTATTACTAGTCGACTTCCTGCTTCTTATAGATGGACTTTTTCCAGACTGTAGTCCATCTGTGTTCTTTGTTGTTGTTAGTCCCCTGTTGGTTCTCTGTTCTCTATTGGTCAGGAGCATCACAGAAACGGTATTATTTGGGTGGTGGATTGTTTATGGTCAGTTCTGCAGTGACACTGAGGGTGAGGGGGGTTTTAGTGCAGGATTTAAAGACCTCAGTGATACTGCTGGGATAGGAATAATGCACCCCCCCCAATAACCCCTGCTCTGTGGTGGTACTATTGGGGTTCTGATCATTAGAACAGAGTACACAGTATGTACTGTAGAACACACACAAATGGACTACAGAATGGAATTATAGAACTACAAAGTCCATCTTTACAGGAAGTGGAACTGAGAACATGGAGAAAGCAGAAAGGAACGTTTACACACACATATATACATATATATATATATATATATATATAAACAAAATGCGCGGCATGGTGGCTTAGTGGTTTAGCATGTTCGCCTCTCAGCGCTAGGGATTCCCGGTTCGAATCCCCATCTGGGAGGAGTTTCCATGTTCTCCCTTTGTCCACGTGGGTTTCCTCCGGGTTCTCCGGTTTCCTCCCACAGTCCAAAAACATGGATCAAGTCAATTGAATTCTCCAAAATTGCCCCATATAGAGTGTGTCTGTGTGAGTGAGTGTGTGCCCAGCGATGGATTGGCGCCCTGTCCTGGGTCTATCTGCCCAGCGCCCGAAAAGTTCTCCCCTGGATGGGCATGGGGAACCCCCACTGCGACCCTAATAGAGGATAAAGCGGGAGATAATGAATGAATGAATGAACAAAATGCAAACAGCAATCTGAAGTAACGTACATCTTGAGTGACGGCGTGCAGAACTCCACTGTAGGAGATGTTGGCATTGAACCTGAATACTGCATCGGCAAAATTCCCATCTGTTAATAAACAGGATAAAAAAAAAAAAAAGGAATTAATTTCTATGACTTTTAATAAATTTAATAATAATACAGAATGATTATGGTCCTAGTACATAACCCTGAGTTGCTTCATTTATTTATTTATATATTTTTACAGGTGTAATACCTAGGAACTACACGTCGTGGGTTTATACTGGGCATTAATTAAATGGTTCATTAAAGAGGTTTATTAAAACCTATAATAAGATAATAACAATGACATTCGTTTGAATTGTGAGGTCATGTAATAAACCCTAGTTTTAATTTTATAAGTCTCTGTATCTGCATTGTGATCACAGAAACGGCATTCAGTGTCCCTGACTGCGGATCCGTCTACGTACTGGGCGGAGCAGCGAGGAATTTCAGATGGAGGCTTTCGACCTCCTCGTCTACGGGCATGCTCAGAAGACCCCAGCGCTGCCCTCTTTGGGTTGGGGCCATCTTCACGCACACGTCTCGGTTCCCGGAGGCCCGCACCCCATCCAGCAAGCTGGCCATCAAAGAATCCCTAAAGATACAGGTGGAGAGAACAAGTATAAACGTGTGGAGGGTAAGGGTGGAGGGGCAATTACAGCAAGGCATTACCCTATGACACTGTTTGTGGGTACCACTGTTGCCCAATTTAGATACTGAGCTCCATAACAATTTCTAGGTCCTTTATGTGGGTATTTTGTATGTTCTCCAAATACAAAACATCAGGGGTGTTCTGGATGTGGGGATGTGTGTGTGTGTGTGTGTGTGTGTGTGTGTGTGTGTGTTCTGCGATGTCCAGGCAGCCTGTGCAGGGTCTCACCCCTCCTTTTGCACAATGAGTGATGAATTCCCAATGATCCCAATCATTACTACTACCATACACAGGGGTATGAGGTGGCGGCGGCGGATCGGGGGTATGAGGCGGCGGCGGATCGGGGGTATGAGGCAGAGGATCGGGGGTACGAGGCGACGGCGGATAGGGGGTACGAGGCGGCGGCGGATTGGGGGTACGAGGCGGAGGATCGGGGGTACGAGGCGGAGGATCGGGAGGATCAGGGGTATGAGGCGACGGATCGGGGGCATGAGGGGTATCAGCGTTATGAAAGTGCATCACCTTTCTGTGGAGCAGTACTTCCGTATCTGCCCCCTGATGAACTCCATGGTGAATATCTGTGGGTTCTCAGCATCACAGATCAGAGCAAACACCTGCAGCAGAACCAAACGTAACATCAAGATTACAGACTGATTATTTTATATGAAGTCTGCACAGCCGCCTGCACAGCCGCTTGCACAGCCGCCTGCACAGCCGCCTGCACAGCCCCCAAACTCTGACCTCTCCAAAGGGTTTGATGGTTACGATGTTGTACGAGGCGGGGTCTCTCTCTACCAGACACGTCTCCGTCAGAGCCAGGATCCTCTTCACCGGCTCCTACAACAAACACAGAACCCATTAGAACCTGAAACAGAGGTGCATCATGGTCCTGTTACCGACTAACACTGTGTTTAAAGACAATATTGTGTGATCTGCTGCAGTGTACACACACGCGAGCTAAATGTGTTTACAAACCGCAAGATATGATCCAAATGGCTTTCCATAAGTGCCTCCTCCTGGTGCTCGTACCCTTGTCCAAATTTTAGGAACAGTGGCGAGGCTCATTAGTTCTAATCCCAGTGTTAGTTTTACGTTGTTTAGTTAAATCGACAATTTTATTCAGTAAATTATGCAAAATAGGATCCAAATGGCTTTCCATGAGCACCGCCTTCTGGTGTCCGCCTTCTAAACCCTGACGGCTTTTTTTTTTTTTTTTTTTTTTAGTAAAACCTGTTTAAAAAAAGGCAATATTTGATCCAAATGGCTTTCCATAAGTGTCTTTTGCTGGCGCTGGTACTTATGTGATCCTTATGGAAACAGTAGTGAGGCTTCTAAGTTCTTATTCCAGTCAAAATATCACGTTTATGCTGTTCATTTACAAAAAATAATGTTTTTGGGTTTTTTGTTGAGCAAAACATAGTAAAAAGGCAATAGTTAAATCCAAATGGCTTTCCATAAGTGCCTCCTCCTGGTGCTCGTACCCTTGTCCAGATTTTAAAAACAGTGGCGAGGTTACACTGGTGCTTATCCCAGTCAGAATGTTGCTTTTATGTTGTTTATTTGACTATAAAAGAGGCTTTTCGTGTATTTTATTGAGTTAAAGCGTTAAAAAAGGCAAAACTATGATCCAAGTGGCTTTCCATAAGCACATTTGGTGTCAGATCATGTACGAGTCTGTGTTTTTTTTTTGTTTGTTTTTTTTGTGAAAGACAAAAAAAACGAGACAAGGTGATGCTGATTGTGTACCGTGTGTGTGTGTGTGTGTGTGTGTGTGTGTGTGTGTGTGTGTGTGTGTGTGTGTGTGTGTCCCTTACAGCATGGCGAGGCGAGATCTTCTGCACGACGAACTCGGCGAGGGAGGTGATGTTCTCGTCGGCGCTGTACTTCCCGAGCCGCTCGCCGACGAAGCCCTCGTAGTTCAGCGGCTCCTTGCGCAGGCGCAGCACGATGCCGATGAAGTTCCCAGCATGCTCGATGGCGCTGCGGATGATCTCGTCGCGGTGTTCCGACGCGAACAGGTGCTACGGAGAGGAACCCATCATTCAGAAACGTGCAGACAGAAGCGACGGACGGGTCCGGAGCGTCGGGAATGCCGGAGTCAGTGATGCCGGAGTCACATGATGCACTGTGTCAATTAATCACTTATTAATCAAATGCCGTGCTTTATTATCGGCTCTAACGGCCTCCCTTGTCTGTTTCTTTTGAGGTGTGACTGGCTTCCTGGAGGTGGAGTCAGATCTGGATGAACCTGAATATCAATTGGACTGGTGGTCCTGCAGGACGCCCCCTAATGGACTCACATAAAGTTTTCAGAGTTTTTCCATTTGTTAAATGTCCCTACATTAGTGTCCTACATTGTTGTTGCTGCCTGGACGCTCAAGGAGGATGAGTCCCCCACTGAGTCTCGGTCCTCCCAAGGTTTCTTCCTTAAATAACAACATAACAGAGTTTTTTCTTGCCACTGTCGCTTCGGCTCGCTCTTTTGGGGTTTAAAGGCTTTTCATTCTGTAAAGCTGCTTTGTGACGATGTTCTGTTGTAAAAAACACTCTATAAATAAATGACTTGAACTTAGGAACTCACCAGCCTGCCGAATCCCCCGTAGACGACGCAGAATCCGCCCTGGTAGTCGGAGACCTCGGCGAAGCCCTCGATGCAGCGGTAATCGTACGAGCAGATGACCCGGTTGGTGTGGAGGTCGATCTGATCGATGCCCCCCGGCGTCACCTCCAGGCCCACCGTCTTCCTGGTGTCGCTCCAGTGCTGCTTATAGCAGTTATAGCGCTGAGAGGAGAAAAAAAGATAATAATAATAATTCATCTGCGTTAATTACACTCCGTCCTCATGTCCTTAGGGAGCAGGACCTTTTATAGGCTTTTATAGTGCCTGGAACTCTGCAGATTAATTAATCATTTCTACATTTATATTCACATTTAGCAGAGACTTCTATCCACAGTGACATACAGCATCCCAAATTTTGATACAGCGCCCCCTGGAGCAATGAGGGTTAATCTGTATTACTTGCAGATAAATGCACAAGTCACTTTGATCATAACTCATAACTTATCTGTTACAGCACCATAATTGTACAGTTTCTCGTCTCTTTAAAATTTCAATATTTAAATTCTCAAAAATATTTTATCTTTATTCTATTTTTACTCATTTCCTTTCCAACAAATTGTAACTTTATGTGGAGATGTCGGGTGAGAATTTCACTGCTGGCTGTACCGTGAATGCATCTACGCATGTGATCAATAAACCTGATTTGATTTTGATTCGATTTGAAGGGTCTTGCTGAAGGACCCACATTGGTGACCTCAGTGAACATGGGATTTAAACCCACAACCTTCTGATTGACAGCCTAACACCCTAACGACCCCTCCCTGTGGTATGACATCATATTTTACTTGGGTGGTTGAACAGGAGTCGGGTTGCAGAGTGTTGAATCAGATGAAGAGGCCTGGTGGTGCGCGCTGAGAGAGCGGCAGGCAGCGCATTACGGAACCGAACAGAACAGGGACTTTAATTATAAACAGACACTACTCACCCTCCCGGTTATCTTCCCTTCAGCGAAGTCGGTTCTAAACCTCTGTAAAGACAAAGACGAAGCAGATGACAGTCACAGACAGAACCCATAATCAGTCAATGCATGATTTATAAAGTGCTTCAATCGATCAATACATCAATACATGCTTTAAGACTTCCATGTGGATGTGACTGTGATGTGTGTGTGATGTGTGTGTGACGTGTGTGCGCACATTTACATAGGACAATAGGCATCAACACAAAGAGGAAAAAAATTAAAATATTCTAATTAGTTTGATGAATATCCATCCATTATCTTCCACTTTATCCTCTATTAGGGTCCTGGGGGGGGGGGTTTCCCCATGCCCATCTAGGTGGGTGCTGGGCAGATACACCCAGGACAGGGCACTAAACTATCACTGGACACACACTCACACAAACACTCTATATGGGGCAATTTGGAGAATTTAATTGACCTTGATCCATGTTTTTGGACTGTGGGAGGAAACTGTAGAACCCGGAGGAAACCCACACGGACACGGGGAGAACATGGAAACATGGAAATTTGAACCTGGAATCCCTAGTGCTGAGAGGAGAACATGCTAAACACTAAGCCCCCGTGTCGCCCCTAGTTTGATGAATATAATTATTAATATGTGATCAGTCCGACAGCAGGGGTTACTTTATTAAGTGACTTAAGGAGAACATGCAAAATGACAGTAATCATTTAAAAAGAGCCTTTCCTCAACAGACACGTTCCAAATGAATTTACGGCTGCTATACTATTAAGATTAAATTTTTATTCTACA
Source organism: Corydoras maculifer (assembly GCA_019802435.1). NCBI lineage: Eukaryota > Metazoa > Chordata > Actinopteri > Siluriformes > Callichthyidae > Corydoras > Corydoras maculifer. The sequence continues at coordinate 824,115 of JAFMOD010000313.1, read as the reverse complement.
TTTTTGATTAATTTTCTGTAACGCTGCTATATTTTAATTCAAACAAAATACAGGAATTTTAAATTGAACCACGACAGGGGGTTTGGAGTGGAATTTCGTTTTCATTTCATGTACCATGTTACGTAAACGACAATAAAGTCTCCTCCCTCCCTTCGAAAGCATTTCGCTAAAATTGCTCAGTATGTGAATTTGAATAAAATTAACGTAAAATTAACTTTAATTCCATATAAAACTCTACTTTAGACCTAAAATTGCTCCACCACCCAAACTCCACCTCCTACAGTAAAGCATGATGCTGTTCCAGAGCTGCTGACATGATTCTAATGAGAGTATAATCCGATTCGGCTCGTTCACTGGATGGAACCTGAATATTAATTGGACTGGCGGTCCTGCAGGACGCCCCCTAATGGACTCACATATAGTTTTTTAGTTTTTAGTTTTTCCATTTGTTTAATATCTGGACATGTCTGTCCTACACTGTTGTTGCTCCCTGGCCGCTCAAGGAGGACGAGTCCTCCACGGAGTCTTGGTCCTCCCAAGGTTTCTTCCTTGAATAACAACATAAAAGGGAGTTTCTTCTTGCCACTGTCGCTTCGGCTTGCTCTTTGGGGGTTTAAAGGCTTTTCATTCTGTAAAGCTGCTTTGTGACGATGTACTGTTGTAAAAAGTGCTCTTTAAATAAATGACTTGAACTTGTTAGATTGATGTTTAATCCACCGTCTCCGGTTCTGTTTGATGTTCCTCCACCCTCCCTTCGTTCCCTCACCAGCGCTTCGGTCAGCAGCTCCGTACGATGTTCGGTGGAAAACTTCAGGGTCTCCGACTTCTTCCCGCTGCCCTTCCTGAAGGTCAGGTTGAACTCGGTGCCCTGTCCCTTTCCCACCGGCGAGATGCCGCAGATGTCGCCATAGGGCCACTGTGGAGGGAAGCAGAGTCAGGACGTTAAAGCACCCCGTCATTCAGCACCGGGAAATAATCAGGTTCTGATCATGTTTAATGATTACAGATCCAACACACCATGTCCCTCATAGAGCACAAGCTCATACCTGATTGGTTACTTCTAAAGTTGTTGGATTGTACGTCGTAATGCCGTGAGTCCCGACGGAGAAAACTCGCTTATACCTGGAGAAACAAAAAACAAGCAAAAAAAAAAATTATTTTTTACAGAATTTTATTTTATTACACTGGTTGAATACTGGGCGGCAAGGTGGCTTAGTGGTTTGGCATGTTCTCCTCTCAGCACTGGGGATTCCCGGTTCGAATCCCAATCTGGGTGGAGTTTCCATGTTCTCCCCGTTTCCTCCGGGTTCCCCGGTTTCCAAAAAAACATGGATCAAGTCAATTGAGATCTCCAAATTGCCCCATATAGAGTGTGTCTTTTTGAGTGAGTGTGTGCCCAGCGATAGATTGGCACCCTGTCCTGGGTGTATTTGCCCAGCGCCCGAGACGTTCTCCCCTGGATGGGCATGGGAAGGATAAAGCGTAAGATAATGGATGGATGGTTGAATACTGGATTTTGATTGGTTGATTTTAATCGACATGCAGTTACCAACCATTTAAGTTGCTGTTTTTTTGTATTAAATGGAATAAAAACCTGTAATCTGATCACGTCTGATTTAAACACGATGAACAGATATAAACATGAGAGGGTTCGGTAGCTCGGGTTTTTGGGGTGTCGGGTGAATAATCTGAAGCGACCCTGAGTTCTGACCAAAAAGTTGGGCTTTATACCTGTGTGGCTCTGTGTGAAAAGCATCGAACTATGATGAAGAGAGAGAGAGAGAGAGAGAGAGAGAGAGAGAGAGAGAGCGAGAGTGAGGGGGTGAACCTCAAGCCCAGAGTCTCGAGTTCTCGGTCTGTCACTGTGACTCAGACAGAGACGTGAAAAATAGAACAAATTACAGAAAGAAGAATAAAGAACTCCTTTAATCTAAAAGCCTGAAACCCAAGAGCAACAAGATCAGATCTCAAAATGTAACAAAGCAGTGCAATAAGATATACATCTACATATATATATATATATATATATATATATATATATATATATAAAATGTTGACTTTAAAAATTGGACAAAGATTACGTCTTAAAGAGCAGATTATTTACGATTTTGTTTGCAATAAACGCATATATGAAGCAAGCCTTGTTTGGGGGGGGGGGGGGGGGGGGGGGGGGGGGGGGGGGGGGGGGGGGGGGGGGGGGGGGGGGGGGGGGGGGGGGGGGGGGGGGGGGGGGGGGGGGGGGGGGGGATATATATATATATATATATATATATATATATATATATATATATATGCATATGTTTATATGTGTGTATGTATATATAAAATATATACCCATATACCAACCACACCTTAAAATATAGTTCCTAACGAATACCAGTCCCAACTTGAGGCGCAGGCTCTTCCGCCCAGAGATAGCTCTACATTTGTGGTGTCATGACTGATAAACAGATTGGGAGAGGGGGGGGGGTTACTTACTTGCCCCTCCAGGAGTGTTTGGTTGTGTAGAAGCAGGCCAAGTCTTTGTTATCTTTGAGGACATTCATCTTCTGGCAAGGCCTGAAACGAAAGAACCAGAGAGAACCGTAAGCTGAACGTCACTGACTGACGGAAGCTTGTGAGGACCGTTTGTTAACCTCACAGCGAGGAGGTCAGCAGGACAGCGAACTGGACCGATGCTTACGTGGGTCAAACGCAGGACGAGAAGGAATCACACGTAGAAATTTACGCAAGGCGAGAATGTTACATCCGGGCACAAGTGGGCGCCAGAGACACGCGTCCGATCTGAGGTGTGTATACACATAATGACGTCACACTAAAGTAAGCAGGTCCTGGTAGCGCTGACAGCCTTTAAATATCTGTTTTTTATTTTATTTTTAATTTAATATGAAAAAAGTAGTATTAAAATGTTGCGCTGCGGCGATGACGAGATTTTATTTTTTAATCTACAGGACGTGGGGTAACCCCAACCCGACCCCCGAACCCATAACAGATGAAGGCGTGCGCCCCTACGCCATCGTAAAACTGAGGTCTGTTAACTCCAGTGAGGAGCAAACGGGTTTAATCTCCATCAGCGCAGCAGCTAATTACGTCCTTTCAGCCCGGATGATGTAAACACCGGCGGCTCGAGCGCCGAGAGCAGATAAATAATAGTTACGCAGGAGCACCACCACCCCGCGGATGAGAACAGCTCCCACCCGGGGTTCTCACAGACACTCCCAGCTGAGCGGCGGCGTGCGTGTCCGCACAGGGAAATGGCTCGTTTTGTAAAATGCAAATGCGTTCAGTCAAATCAGGCGGCGTGACACAGGCGTGTACGTCGTCCAGGCTTCGGACGCAAAGACGCCGGCTTAAAGTATCCAAACGTTAAGCTTTAAACACGATCGGCGGTGTTGACTCGCAGCTCTGACGGTCCGCAGAACCGGCCCGTCTGGCACCAACAACCACGCTACAGTCCAAATCACTCACACAGCAGACCAGGTTTTATTCTTTACATGTGTATTTACAGATGACCACCGACTGGGATCTCTGCTCCCAATTTAAGCTGGACACACGGTCCAGATCAGTGCACTTGGCGAGTTAAGCTCCGCCCCGAATGACCCACTACCTGGAAAGGAGGTCCGAATGGCTGGTGTGTCTGAATACACAGTCGGCATGGAGTGGTAGATCCATCCGTTATCTTCAGCTTTGTCGTGGGGGGGGGGGGGTTCCCCATGCTCATCCAGGGGAGAACTTTTCGGGCGCTGGGTAGATACACCCAGGGGGGCAATCTATCACTGGATACACACTCACGCACACAAACACACTCTATATGGGGCAATTTTAAAAATCCAATTGACCTTGATCCATGTTTTTGGACTGTGGAAAGAAACCGGAGAACCCGGAGGAAACACGGACATGGGGAGGACATGCAAACTCCACCCAGATTGGGATTCGAACCGGGAATCCCTAGTGCTGAGAGGAGAACATGCTAAACCACTAAGCTGAGTAGTTGATGAAAGACACACTGAAATAAAAGGCATTTTCCATCCCATGATTCAACTGCAGCGCAGTCATGTGATCGAGCACTATAAGGTTTTACTTTCAGCTGTTGCTTCCAGGGGGCGCAACAGCGGGTCATCACTCGCCGTCTCGACCCGTCCTGAGTAACCTGACCGACGGAGTCCGCATTCAAAATGCATGAGATGAATTAGAATGCAGATTGAGAGTCAGTCACGTTCTCCCACATCTCCGAAGTCGAACCGTTCTGGGGCGTGTCGTTCCCACGGCGACCACATGACGCCCCGATTAATCAAAGCAGAACCTGACCGCCGCTTCCTGTGTAAAGCTCGCGTCAGCGTTCTCCAATACAGCCGGGATAGGCTCGGCTTCATCTCCATCCTTCCTTCCTGTCCTCCCGCAGACGTCCGAACGCTGCGACCTGCTCTCCTGACCTGATCACATGACGCCGCGCGTTCTACAGGACGAAGGGGCGGGGTTCCGCCGTGAGACCTGATTGGTTCTAACCCGACACGGTTCTAAGCTGAAATACAGAAATACAGATCAGTGCGGCAGGCATTAGGCTCCGTGGCTTAGTGGTTGGCATGTTCTCCTCTCAGCGCTGGGGGAGTCGAATCTCATTCTGGGTGGAGTTTCCATGTTCTCCCCGTGTCTGTGTGGGTTTCCTCCGGGTTCTCCGGTTTTCTCCCACAGTCCAAAAACATAGATCAAGGGCAAATGAGCTCTCCAAATTGCCCCATATAGAGTGTGTCAGTGTGAGTGAGTGTGTGTCCAGCCATAGATTGCCCCACTGTCCTGGGTGTATCCGCCCAGCGCCCGAAACGTTCTCCCCTGTATGGGCATGGAGGAAACCCTCCCCCCCGCCCCCCACCGCGACCCTAGTAGAGGATAAAGCAGAAAATAATGAATGATTGTTCCGCTGTCCACGTGGCTTAGTGGTTTGCATGTTCTCCTCTCAGCGCTGGGGGATCCAGGGTCAAATCTCAATCTGGGTGGAGTTTGCATGTTCTCCCTGTGTCTGCGCGAGTTCCCCCACCCCGGGTTCTCGGGTTTCCTCCCCACAATCCAAAGACATGGATTCAAGGTGAATGAAATGCTTTGAAATGCCCTCATATAGTGTAAGCATGAGTGTGTGCCCAGCGATAGATTGCCCCCCTGTTCTGGGTGTATCTGCCCAGCGCCCGAAATGTTCTCCTCTGGATGGGCATAGGGGAACCCCCACCCACCCCACCCCCCACCATTACTCTAGTAGAGAATTAAGCAGAGGATAATGAATGAATAAAACAATGGGATCATACAGGTGTTTTCGAATGAACCAAGTGAACAAACGACTCTGAATCAACTCGTAAATCTATTTTTAGCGCCGCAGAACAATAGTCACACACCCAGAGTGACGCGAGTGCAGAACGCCGAGTCTGTAGTTCCGGTTCCACTCGCTGTTCCATCACTTACACATGGAGACTGATGGAGTGAAGAACATTTATTAGAATCTGCGGCTGAAATTGAGGGTCGTGTTCACTCACTGGCCACTTTATTAGGTACAGCTCCGTGTTTCTAAACTCCACCCATCATCTTTATTGTAGATACAACGACGTCACCTTCATGACCAAACCATGGACATGTGCGCATCAGCAGCTGCTTTGTCCTGTAGGACAACAAACTATTTATACATTATACCTGTCAGACGTTTGGACACGCCCCCATCTCCACCTGTTGTGTTCCACAGTACATACTGTGTATTCTGTTCTAATGCTCAGAACCCCAATAGTATCACCACAGAGCAGGGGTTATTGGGTGGGGGCATAATTCCTATCCCAGCAGTGTCACTGAGGTGGAGAAATGATGCACTAACCCCCCCCCACACACACACACACCACCACATCAGTGTCACTGCAGAACTGACAATAATCAATCCACCACCCAAATGATACCTGTTCTGTGATAAGAGAACCAACAGAGGACGAACAACAAAGAACACAGATGGACTACAGTCTGGAATTATAGAACTACAAAGTCCATCTTTATGGAGGAGGAAAAGGGGGCGTGGCCTAACTTTGGACTAATGCTGTATATGATGTATGTAATGTACATGCATTAAAAGATCCAAAAGGGTCAGTGTTCCCATCATGCACCACAGTCCCTCTGATCTGTTACATCACACTGCTATTGATGGAGGGATCGGGTTCCACCTCTAAGATCTAATGTCCATGTGATCAGAGAGGACGGTACGCTGAGCACTCAGACGCCACACCGAGACGCTACGGCAGCCGGGATAGGGCAGAAAAAACGAGGAAGTGCGAGCAGAGTGTGGTAACGAAGTGGATGAATAATAAAGAAACTTCACATCCGCGTGGTTTCACGTCTCATCCACCAGAATCTGAATCTGATCTGAAACCACAAGATTTGGCATGTTCCCCACGGTGCTGTACATTATGGCAACATGCCTCAAAGTGGCTTGTCTGTGTTCTGAATCTGAACCTTAAAGGAGAAGTCAGAGTGACACAGTGAACCTCTCTGGTGTGATGGGTTTTTAAGGAAAAGGCCTTGTGAGGACCGAGGATCAGTGTGTGTGTGTGTGTGAATACAAATAAATATATATATATATATATATATATATAGACACACAAACACACACATCCAGACACACACAACATATACATAAATGCACACATGCACAGACACACACGGAAACACACATACACATGTAAACAAATGTGCACAAACACACACAGATAAACACACACACAGACACAAAAATAAATACATATAGACACACAAACAAGAACACACACACATATGCACACATACACGAACACACAAAAACACACATGTGCACATGCACAAACACACACAATTAAACACATGCAAACACACACAAAGACACACATGCACAAACACACACACAGAGACACACACACACACACACATATATGCACACAATTAAGCACATGCAAACACAAAGACACACAGATGCACAAAAAAAACACACATGCACACAGATATGCACACAATCAAACACATGCAAAAACACAGACACAGAGATACACAACTAAACACATGCAAACAAAAACACACACACAAATAAGCACGCAATGAGCACATGCAAACACACAAACACACACAATTAAACACATGCAAACACACAAACACACACAATTAAACACATGCAAACACACACACACACACAAACAAAAAAAAACAACAAAAACACATACACACATATGCACACAAACACACACACACACACACACACACACACAAAAAAAAAAACGTCAAAAACACATACACACATATGCACAAAATCAAACACATGCAAAAACACACAAACACACACACACACACACACACACACACACACCGGCCACTTTAAGGTTCAGCACCTTGTTTTCACACTTCTTGTCCATTTTAGGTTCGCTGATCACACAGATGGACTTTGTAGTTCTACAGTGTCATTCTGTAGTCCATCTGGTTCATATTTACTCTGTTGGTCCCCTTCCCTTTGATCTTAAACGGTCAGGACACCGACGGGACCGTGTGGACATTCTCGGTGTAGTTTTACTGATTTAAACGCTGAGCCGTGACCCCGACGGCGGTGCGGGACTCTTCGGCGTTCATCAGAACGCCTCCACGTTAACTCACAGACCACGAGACGCACGGCTTCCGTACGATACGAGCTCCCCTGCTCACATACGGAGCGGCAATGCCGATTAATCATGAACCACTAAACAGGGCCAGGCTTTTAAAAGCCACGTCGATGCGTCTGATTTCCTGTTAGAGCCACAAAGAAACCCGAAAAGGTGCTATCGAACAGCATCGGCCTCGGCGTTCGGGTTCGACGGTCACGCTTTTAATAGACTTCCCGAAAGAAGCTCGACACAAACGCTATAAAAAGGACGGCACTTGAGTGCTGAGACGGCGGCCTCGGAGAACGGCGCCCTTGGTCAGTCCCCAAAACACCGGTCATCACAGGTATCCACATGCTCATGAATATTAATGCGGTGGAAGTGCTTCCCTGTTACACCCAGACTGCCGTCAGCCGTCCAATGACGGATAAAAGAAGTCTGATGTTTAACAATCCGCTAAAAATCGGAGGGAACCGAGTAACACGGACCTCCACAGTACAGCAATGTCCATCCATCCATCATCTTCCGCTTTATCCTCTATTAGGGTCGTGAGAGGGGGGGGGTTCCCCACGCCCATCCAGGAACGTTTTGGGTGCTGGGCAGATACACCCAGGACAGGGTGCCAATCTATCGCTGGGCGCACACTCACTCACACAGACATACACACTCTATGTGGTGCAATTTGGAGAATTCAATTGCCCTCGATCCATGTTTTTGGACTGTGGGAGGAAACCGGAGAACCCGGAGGAAACCCACGCGGACACGGGGAGAACATGAAAACTCCACCCAGATGGGGATTCGAACTGGAAATCCCTAGTGCTGAGAGAAAAACATGCCAAACCACTAAGCCACCGTGCCTCCCCACAGCACAGCAATGTGATGCAGTATAATATGTGTGTGTGTGTGTGTGTGTGTGTGTGTGTGTCGCTTTTCTGATGAGGTTCTTAAACATGTGGTTGCTAACGCACACAGTGGTTGCGTTCTGCAGGTCCATGCTTCTCCACCCTTCATCACACTGCAGTGGAGCAGAGAGCCATTTCAGAAGCAGGCTTTCCGGGAGCTGGTCATGTGACCCATCTTTCCCGCTTCCAGCATGGATCAATAAAGATGTGCATCGTGCAGTGAAGGCAGAGCGCCGGCGGAGCGACCGCGGTGGTGGTGGAGGACGGAACGCAGGGCGAGTCGGAGCCACCTGATGATTTGCATGTGCCGCGCGGTCGAAGGTGAGGGAACAGACTTTGACCTGCTGTTAATGACGCTCATTCGGCGAGGGCGCCGGAAACTACGGGACGGCCGAGGCACATGACCCACGGCCGGTTAAACCACCAGACACGAGCTGCGGCTGAGATCCCTCACATACAAGGTCAGGGGCCTTACTGAAGGGCCCCCATTGGCTCCTCATGTTGAACTCGGGGTTCAGAACCGGAGCCCCTGCAGTATTAAGAAGAGAGATGCGAGGCGGCTGGACGAGTTGGTCAGACGTGCGGAGTCAATGCTGAGTGCAGAACTGGACTCTGTGATTAAGGTGGCAGAGAGGAGAGCACTAAACAAACTGCTCTCCATCATGGACGATGATGGTCACACCATCATAATGGAGCACAGGAGCACGTTCAGTGGCAGGCTGTGGTCACTGAGCTGCTCCACAGACAGATTGAGGAGATCTTTTGTTCAGAGGGCCGTCAGGCTACAATACAGCTGCTTTGGCCGGAAGAACAAAGAAAACAACAGGACATTTAAAAACTGGATGATCACTTAGGTCTCCATCCATACTGGACACTTTATTTTTCATTTTTAGTTTTTGATACTACTACACACTTGACACTTTATAATTATAAACTGTATATATATATATATATATATTTTTTTTTTTTTAATTTCCCTCTATTTTTTATTTTACTGTTACTGCTACTGCCTGCTAAATCATATCTATCTATATCTATCTAGGGCAGCATGATGCCTTAGTGGTTTGGCATGTTCTCCTCTCAGCACTAGGGATTCCCGGTTCGAGTCCCCATCTGGGTGGACTTTCCAAGTTCTCTCCGTGGGTTTCCTCCGGGTTCTCCGGTTTCCTCCCACAGTCCAAAAACATGGATCAAGGTCAATTGAATTCTCCAAATTGCCCCATATAGAGTGTGTCTGTGTGAGTGAGTGTGTGTCCAGCGGTAGATTGACCCCCTGTCCTGGGTGTATCTGCCCAGCGCCCAAAACATTCTCCCCTGGATGGGTATGGGGGAAACCCCCCCCCCCGACCCTAATAGAGGATAAAGTGGAAGATATTGAATGAATGAATGAATGAATATATCTATATCTAGCTATATTAATACATATCTATCTATCCATCTATTTATCCAATCGCAGACCTGTCCAGTTCTGCCCTCACGCTTTAAGGCTTTAAATCTGATCCCAGCGGAGACATGACGCCAGCGCAGCGGAACTTTAGGAAGAGAACCCGACGTTCTGCACCGCTTCAATCAGACGCAGGGATCTGCTGAAGCTGCAATGATCTACTCTGTACACGATGAATGACTTCAGCACGACATGAACGTGTTTGATTATTTAACAGCTGAACATCTGGACAGCTTCTGGACCACCCCCACCAACCCACAACACAAGTAAAGTATTGAGTAAATGGGTATTATATGCATGTTTAAAATAAAGCCAGCGGTGTTAAAGAGGGATAAGAGTCCAACTCCTGGGGCAAATGATTTCCCTAAAATCACATTAATTGCCCCACAATCTAAACAACTACACTAAAGGACGACACTTTTTCTGCACCACCTTCAATCAGACGCAGGGATCTGATGAAGTCGCAACAATCCACGCTGTACCTGGCGCCCTGTCCTGGCTGTATCTGCCCAGCACCCGAAACGTTCCTCCATGGGTGGGCATGGGGGCAAACCACCCCCCCCCAAACCCAGGTAAAGTATTGATTAAATGGGAACGTATGGATATTTAAAATAAAGCCGGCGGTGTTAAAGAGGGATGAGAGTCCAACTCATGGGGCAAACGATTTCCACAAAATCACATTAATTGCCCCACACTCTGAACGAGCTGCCCGTTTGCCATCAGGACGCGCGAGCCGAGACTGACAGGTCAGATCAAAGCGAGATGCCAACTGTGACGTCATAATCAGTCAGTAAAGCTAACGCAGCCAGTGTTCGGGGGGGGGGGTTCAGGGGGGGGGTTCGGTTCTAAGGTCCCTCCGTCTGTGGTTCCTCCTGCGGGCGCGCGGCTGCAGTTAGCATTAGCATTAGCATTTAACGTGAATGGATCGGAGCGGCGTTGGAACCCCCGCGCCCCGCCGCCGCCGCCGTTACCTGACGCCGCTGGCTCACAGCTGCCTGCCGTCCGAGCCGCCGAGCCGCCGAGCCGCGGGAGGGTTGGAGCGCTGCTGTCGCCTCACAGCGGATTAAACTCAGGACGCCGCCATGGTCGCGCCGAGCACGAAGGGCGCCTCTGCGCATGCGCACGCCGCGGCCTGTCACGAGCCCGTCAGCTGATTCAGCCGCCAGGAAGAGAGGAGACGAGCGAGTGACCGTCCATCATCATCATCTTCATCTTCATCATCATCATCATCATTATCATCTTCATCATCATCATCATCATCATCTCCACCATCATCATCATCATCATCATCATCTTCATCATCATCATCATCATCATCATCATCATCATCATCATCATCATCATCATCATCATCATCATCATCATCATCATCATCATCATCATCATCATCATCTTCATCATCATCATCTCCACCATCATCATCTCCACCATCATCATCATCATCATCTTCATCATCATCATCATCATCATCTCCACCATAATCATCTTCATCATCATCATCTTCATCATCATCATCATCATCATCATCATCATTATTATCATCGTCACATCATCATAATCTCCATCATCATCATCTCCACCATCATCATCATCATCATCATCTTCGTCATCTTCATCATCTTCATCATCATCATCTTCATTTTCATCATCATCTCCATCATCATCATCATCTCCACCATAATCATCATCATCATCATCATCTCCATCATCATCATCTTCATTTTCATCATCATCTTCATCATCTTCATCATCATCTTTATCATCATCATCATCATCATCATCTTCATCATCATCCACTTTATCCTCTACTAGGGTCGCGGGGGGGGGGACGTTTCGGGTGCTTGGCAGATACACCCAGGACGGGGGGGCAATCTATCACTGGAAACACAATCTATATGGGGCAACCAGCTGCACTGTAGATTAATCAAATCTGATCATTCTCTCACCCCCCCAATATATATATATATATATATCCATTATCTTCCGCTTTATTCTCTATTAGGGTCGGGGGGGGGGTTCCCCATGCCCATCCAGGGGAGAAAGTTTTGGACGCTGGGCAGATAGACCCAGAACAGGACGCCAATCTATCACTGGACACACACTCACTCACACAGACACACTCTATAGGGGCAATTTGGAAAACTCAATTGACTTGATCCTTGTTTTTTGGACTATGGGAGAAAACCGTAGAACCCGGAGGAAACTCACACGGACACAGGGAGAACATGGAAACTCCACCCAGATTGGGATTCGAACCGGGAATCCCTAGTGCTGAGAGGCAGACGTGCTGATCACCAAGCCACTGCGCTGAGCTAATCGTTCTATTAATAAGTATGCAATCCCAACCCTGTGACCTAATCTTAATTTACCTCTTATACCAATTTTAAGTCTAATTTACTTTTAACCCCAAAATTAAGTGCACCGCTAAACCTTTGTTTACGTCGCCCCCTGGTGGTGATGTTTTCTCTGCACACAGTAAAGCACTGAAACGGGTGGGAAGTACTTATATCTATCGTGTGTTTACGTCGCCCTCTTGTGGTAAATATATTCTCACAACATGAACAGAACAATGAACTCACTTGCTTGACTTTCCTCTGTCCATGATGAGTTTATGCAAAAGAGCGAACCAAACCCCAAGCAGACAGTCCATATAAGGTCACCAGCAGTCCAAACACAGTGGGATTGTATGTATGTATGTATGTATGTATATATATATAAATAGATATATAGATATAGATATATAGATAATGGATGGGTGTATATTAATATTATTAATTTATTATTATTATTTTGATTTATTACTAAGGGCGGCACGGTGGCTTAGTGTTTAGCAAGTCTGCCTCTCAGCACTAGGGATTCCCGGTTCGAATCCCTATCTGGTGGAGTTTCCATGTTCTCCCCGTGTCTGCGTGGGTTTCCTCCGGGTTCTCCGGTTTCCTCTCACAATCTAAAAACATGGATGAAGTCAATGGACTTCTCCAAATTGCCCCATATAGAGTGTGTGTGTGTGAGTGAGTGTGTGCCCAGTGATAGATTGGCGTCCTGTCCTGGGTCTATCTGCCCAGCGCCCAAAACGTTCTCCCCTGGATGTGCATGGGGAACACCCCCCCCCCCCCCCCCGCGACCCTAATATAGAATAAAGCAGAATATATATATATATATATATATATATATATATATATATATATATATATATATATACACAGTACATAATACCATCAGTGAACTGGTCATTGTATAATACACTGTCCATTCATCCTAACACATTTCTGTACATGTGTGTTTTTATATAGAGGTAAACTTATCTACTGTATAAAGAACTTTATATTTATATATTATTATATTAATATATTTATATATTATTTTCTGCTCAGACAGGCAGCACAGTGGTTGGTGGATGGACATGGGGAACTCCCCCGCGACTCTGATGGAGGATCAAGCGGTCAAGATAATGAGATTCAGCTCAGATGGATATTTATACTCCACATGCTTCTACATTACACTCGGTGTGTATTACATGATCCATACTCTGCAGATTCCTGTATTTGCACAGTGTTACTATTCACACTTCACATTATGTTGTTGTGTGTGTGTGTGTGTGTGTGTGTGTGTGTGTGTGTGTGTGTGTGTGTGTGTGTGTGTGTGTGTAGCAGCCAGTATTTCAATAATTGCCAACCTTGTAAGAGAAACATAGTTTGGCAAACTACAATCAAATATAAAGTCATTGTTCTGTATGTTTATATCTATAGACACAATATTGAACATTTAAATTAGGATTAATTACATTAATTAAACACCAAACCAATAGATTTGGATTTTTAGGTTAAACCATTAAACATTAGGTTGAATGATAAAATAATAAATGATATAGAATGTTTTGTTTGAGGAACATTGATGATCCACTTTCTGATATAAAGCAAAACCACCTTTATCCTTTACAACACATACCAACTATAAAACCACCCACTCGATAAACTTTATGATGTACTCTGGTTACCATGGTAACGTAAAGTGCCGATTTGCCTGAAGCGACTCACCGTGGTTGCAGGTAGAACGGAAACATCGTCTCACCTCCGCCTTCTGGAAACTTCTACTGCAGGAAAGCGAAGCAGGAAAAGCTGATTGCATTAGGAAGCATCTGATGCACGGGATGGTGGGGTGCGGGTGGGGGTGGGGGTGGGGGGAGAACATGTGCCACACGTTAGTTTAATTGAGTTAGAGGTCGACCACTGCTGATGAAGAAAGGCTGGGCTTCTCATGAGGCTCTTGGAAGCTTTGAGGAAATGCAGCTTGGCGAGTTGACATCAGAGAGAAAAACATTTAGGACTTTTTTAATTCTGCATTTGCTCTTCAAGCTTTGGCTCCGGTGGTGAGACTGGCACCACAGGTGAGACTGAACAGAGGAGGGGCGAGGGTTATATCAGAGGAAGGATGCTGAGGATGGAGCCATCAGGATGGAGGAGAAGAGGAAGGTCAAAGAGAAGGTATGGATTTGGTGAGGTTGGACATTTGGTAAGGTTGGCAGGTGGTGAATGTGGAGGAAAAGGCCGCTCAGAAAAGGGTGGGATGGTGAAAAATTAATCGCTGTGGCGCCCCCTAACCGAAACAGCTGAAAAAGAAACATTTTTGTGTAAAATGATGTTTATCAAATATCATCATCAGTAGGGAAAAAATCAAGTTTATATATCACTTGCACAGTCATACATACATTTATATCTCGTTTGTAGCTGTCATTATAACCAGAGAACCCGGAGGAAACCCACACGGACACGGGAAGAACATGGAAGCTCCACCCAGATGGGGATTCGAACCGGGAATCCCTAGTGCTGAGAACAGAACATGCTAAACCACTAAGCCACCGTGCCGCCATTATTATTATTATTATTATTATTATTATTATTATTATTATTATTAATAATAATAATAATAATAATAATAATATCATTCACTTCGTACAAACTGTGTATATACATATATATATATATATATATATATATATATATATATATATATATATATTATATCGGCACGGCGGATTAGTGGTTTAGCATGTTCGCCTCTCAGCGCTAGGGATTCCCCGTTTGAATCCCCATCTGGGTGGAGTTTCCATGTTCTCTCCGTGTCTGCGTGGGTTTCCTCCGGGTTGTCCGGTTTCCTCCCACAGTCCAAAAACATGGATTAAGTCAATTTAATTCTCCAAATTGCCCCATATAGAGTGTGTCTGTGTGAGTGAGTGTGTGCCCAGCGATAGATTGGCGTCCTGTCCTGGGTCTATCTGTCCAGCGCCCGAGACGTTCTCCCCTGGATGGGCATGGGGAACCCCACCGCGACCCTAATAGAGGATAAAGCGGGAGATAATGAATAAATGAATATATATTATATTTATATTATACTGTGTACAATGTTCAGATTTTTTCGATCCAGCTTTGTTGCTGTGATTTACCGACATCATGACGCACAGTAAAAAAAACTTTTACTCATTTAGGAAATAAGTTCTTAAACATTTAATCATGCAAATTGTGCATAAATGTGATATTATTACAAATAAAATCTGTAAACACTAAACAATTTAGGACGTGTAAACCCAAACAGAAAGCGTGTAACTAACGGCGGTGTATGTGCGCGCATGCGCGGTGAGACGTGCCATAAAGTCCGAATTAAAACGTGTAAATTTTTCATAATAAACCTTTTAAATCAGATAAAACGTCTGGATTCTGAGGTACTTCGCAATAATAAATACCTTCTTTTATTTAGTACTTTGATTTCAAGCCGCCGGCGCGTTGTCCTGGTGACGTAACGACGCCGGTCAGTTGCCATTAGCAACTCACACACAGCGAGCCGCCGCTTAGCGTTAGCCTGTCTGTCGCTTTAAATTATTAATATTAAACACGAGCCGCACATCAAAGACACGCCGTCCGTTCTGCAGGGTTCGGTCGGTTCGGTTATTACGTGTTCGTTCCATTCGCCGTTGCCATGGTGAGTATCTGTGACATCTGACGGTCCGTTAGCCGAAAGCTAAACGAGGCAACTAAATTAATTCTGTAAACTGCTTCAAAGCATAAACTCTCAGACCACGTGATCGAGATCACAGCGCATTATGAGTTCTGAGCGGTTCTATAATCTATACTATAAACTCCACTCTGTATTTCGTAGTTCAATAAAATAAATAAGCCAAAACACGATTACACATCAGAAATCCTGCTTTATTTTCGTTAAATGATGCTGATCATACATCAGTTAGGACTGCAGTAATTTAACATGTTCTCCACATTGCACGCCATACTGTATTCATACTGTACTGATTAAGTATGCACTGATTTCTACATATATTATGAGTCTAAAGTTAGGACACGCCCACTTCCTGCTTTATATAGGTAGACTTTGTAGTTTTATAATTCCAGACTGTAGTCCATCTGTGTTCTTTGTTCTTGTTCGTCCCCTGTTGGTTCTCTGGTCATCACAGAACAGGTATCATTTGGGTGGTGGATTGTTTAGTCTGTTCTGCAGTGACACTGATGTGGTGGTGGTGGTGGTGGGGGGGGTTAGTGCATCATTTCTCCACCTCAGAGACACTTCTGGGATAGGAATAATGCACCCCCCCAATAACCCCTGCTCTGTGGTGGTACTATTGGTGTTCTGATCAATTAAACAGAGTACACAGTATGTACTGTAGAACACAAACAGATGGACTACAGAATGGAATTGTAGAACTACAAAGTCCACAGTAAGTGGAGCAGGAAGGGGCGTATCCTAACTTTTGACTGCACTGTATATGAAATACCTGAATACATCCATCCATCCATTATCTTCCGCTTTATTCCCTATTAGGGTCGCGGGGTGGGGGGGGGGGAGAACGTTTCGGCCGCTGAGCGGATACACCAAGGACAGGATGCCAATCTATCGCTGGGCACACACTCACTCACACACACTCTATATGGGGCAATTTGGAGCATTCAATTCACCTTGAATCCATGTTTTTGAACTGTGGGAGGAAACCGGAGAACCCGGAGTAAACCCACATGGACACAGGGAGGACATGGAAACTCCACCCAGATTTGGATTCGAACCGGGAATCCCCATCGCTGAGAGGAGAACATGCTAAACCACTAAGCCACCGTGCCGCCCTACCTGAATACACTCAACATTAAATATTGACTTCATTAGAGACCCCATAATCAATAATGACCCTAATCAGACACCCGTCCTGTAGTATTAGTATTAAGACTGAACATGTGAGTAACGTCCTCGTCCCTGTGAACGTTGCAGGCTGAATTTGGGTTCAGTGAGCATCATCAGAACGAAGTCATAAGCTACATGCGCTTTGCTCGCTCTAAACGACTCCTGAGGCTGAGGACCATCGACTCGTGCTTTCAGGACCTTAAAGACAGCAGGTGAGTCGCAGTCTCACTGGATCCCGTCCGCAGGTACGAGGTTTGATGCAGTATACACTGTATAACGGTCTCTTTCAGTGAGTATGGAGTAGGTGTCCCATCTCCCCCACTCGGTGCCATGTGATGTTGGACACTGTGGTGCAGTCTGTCCACTTTTACGTTCATCCATCCATCCATTATCTTCTGCTTTATCCTCTATTAAGGTCACGGGGGGGCGGGGGTTCCTCATGCCCATCCGGAGGAGAACGTTTCAGGCGCTGGACAGATACACCCAGGACAGGACGCCAATCTATCACTGAACACACTCATTCACACACACACACACTCTATATGGGGCAATTTGGAGAACTCAATTGACCTTGATCCTTGTTTTTGGACTGTGGGAGGAAACCGGAGAACCCGAAAGGAAACCCACGTGGACACGGGGAGGACATGGAAACTCCACCCAGATGGGGATTCGAACCGGAAATCCCTAGTGCTGAGAGGAGAACATACCAACCACTAAGCCACCGTGGCTTAGTGGTTGGCATGTTTAAATCCCCATCTGGGTGGAGTTCCCATGTTCCTCCCGGGTCTACGTGGGTTTCCTCCGGGTTCTCCGGTTTCCTCCCACAGTTCAAAAAACATGGATCAAGGTGAATTGAATTCTCCAAATTGCCCCATATAGAGGGTGTGTGAGTGAGTGAGTGTGTGTCCAGCGATGGATTGGCGCCCTGTCCTGGGTGTATCTGCCCAATGCCCAAAACGTTCTCCCCTGGTTGGGCATGGGAACCCCCCCCCGCAACCCTAATAGAGGATAAAGCGGTAGATAATGGATGGATGGATGGAAAACTGTGTGGTTGCTATGATGTTGTTAGGTGGTTTCATACTTATTTGCAGTTCTAGTGGGGTCCTGAGGGGAAGGTTTGACCACCCTCTCGTTCAACATTATTTAGTGGTAGGGTTTTTGTAATAGGACTAATTCCCCGGACTGTCTGTCCTGCACACTGAGCTCTCTCTCTCTCTCTCATGTTCGTATATCCAGGCTGGTGGAGGAGACGTTCACCGTCGATGAGGTGACCGATATGCTGGATGGACTGCAGGTGGTGGTGCGTGGCGAGGTGGAGATGGAACTCATCAACACGGCTCACACCAACGTCCTGCTCCTGCGCCAGCTGTTCTCCCAGGCGGAAAAGTTCTACCTGCGACTTCAGACCGACATCTCCGAATTAGAGAACAGGTACCCCCCCTCCCCCGCGTTCAGAGGGAGTCTCTTCATTCAGAGCACCCTCCTCACCTCCGTAAGCTTGACGGGAACGTTCAGGCGTCGGCTCGCTTGTAGTGCCTCACTGCGGAGTCGTGCGTGCGTTCGGTTTGACCGGGTCATAGAGCTCCGCCTCCTTCGCTGTTCAAAGAAAGCCACATCCTTCCTTGGTTCAGAGCGCGGGGGCTCACACAGTAATGTCAGCGCAAACCACACGGTTCAAACCAGAGGCAAACGGTTCCAAAGAATCTGACACGGCGAAGGGTGCCGATTTAAAAAGTAATCCTTTAGTGAAGAACCCGAATGTCGTCACACTGACCGTCAGCACGGTCCTGTAGACAGGAGCGTTAATGTGGAATGTAGCTCTTTAAAATACCATGTGATGATGACATCACACAGGGAACCATGGAGACCAAAGTGTGCTATGAGCAAATTTAAATATGGCCACGTATGGGCTTTTATTATTTTAAACTTTGCAGTTTTTGTGTTCTACAGTACAGACTGTGTTCTCTGTTCTAATGCTCAGAACCCCAATAGTACCACCACAGAGCAGGGGCTATTTCTATCCACCCATCATCTTCCACTTTATCCTCTATTAGGTCACGTGGGGGTCCCCATGCCCATCCAGGGGAGAACGTTTCGGGTGCTGGGCAGATACACCCAGGACAGGGGGGCAATCCATCGCTGGACACTCACTCACTCACACAGACACACTCTATATGGGGCAATTTGGAGAACTCAATTGCCCTTGATCCATGTTTTTTGAACTGTGGGAGGAAAGCGGAGAACCCGGAGGAGACCCACGCGAACACGGGAGGAACATGGGAACTCCACCCAGATGGGGATTTGAACATGCCAACCACTAAGCCACGGTGGTATGTGGGAGGAAATGTATGGTATGTGGGAGGAAAGCGGAGAACCCGGAGGAAACCCACGCGGACACGGGGAGAACATGGAAACTCCACCCAGATTGGGATTCGAACCGGGAACCCCTAGGGCTGAGAGGAGAAGCTGCAAAACCACTAAGCCACCGAGCCGCCCTACCTGAATACACTCAACATTTAATATTGACTTAGAGACACCATAATCAATATTCGAACCGGGGGTTATTTGGTGGGTGCATTAGTCCTATCCCAGCAGTGTGGTCCTCAGCCTCAGGAGTCGTTTAGAGCGAGCAAAGCGCATGTAGCTTATGACTTCGTTCTGATGATGCTCACTGAACCCAAATTCAGCCTGCAACGTTCACAGGGACGAGGACGTTACTCACATGTTCAGTCTTAATACTAATACTACAGGACGGGTGTCTGATTAGGGTCATTATTGATTATGGGGTCTCTAATGAAGTCAATATTTAATGTTGAGTGTATTCAGGTAGGGCAGCACGATGGCTTAGTGGTTTAGCATGTTCTCCTCTCAGCGATGGGGATTCCCGGTTCGAATCCCAATCTGGGTGGAGTTTCCATGTCCTCCCCGTGTCCGTGTGGGTTTCCTCCGGGTTCTCCGGTTTCCTCCCACAGTCCAAAAACATGGATCAAGGTCAGTTGAGTTCTCCAAATTGCCCCATATAGAGTGTGTGTGTCTGTGTGAGTTAGTGTGTGTCTAGCGATAGATTGGCATCATGTCCTGGGTGTATCCACCCAGCACCCAAAACGTTCTTGCCCTGGATGGGCATGGGGACCACCCCCCCCCCCCGCGACCCTAATAGGGAATAAAGCGGAAGATAATAGATGGATGGATGTAGTCAGGTATATCATATACAGTGCAGTCAAAAGTTTGGATACGCCCCTTCCTGCTCCACTTACTGTTCTCAGTTCCACTTCCTGTAGAGATGGACTTTGTAGTTCTACAATTCCATTCTGTAGTCCATCTGTTTGTTCTACAGTACATACTGTGTACTCTGTTCTAATGCTCAGAACACCAATAGTACCACCACAGAGCAGGGGTTATTGGGGGGGTGCATTATTCCTATCCCAGCAGTGTCACTGAGGTGGAGAAATGATACCCTAACCCCCCCCCCCCACCACCACATCAGTGTCACTGCAGAACTGACCATAAACAATCCACCACCCAAATGATACCTGTTCTGTGATGATAAGAGAACCAACAGAGAACTAAAAAGTACAAAGAACACAGTTGGACTACAGTCTGGAATTATAAAACTACAAAGTCCATCTTTATGTTAAGTGGAGTGATAAGGGGGCGTGTCCAACGCTGGACTGGTACTGTATGTTGAGTGTTGTGCAGTAAGGCAGGGATTTGAGTGTTAATTCAGCAGGTGAGCAGCACCGTGGCCCGTTGTTTTTGCGCTTTGCTGAGAGAACGGGGGATGTGCGCTCATGTAACGTACTTGCGGTTTCCATGGACATGTTGTAGAGAGAGGTGAAGACGCAGATCAGAGAGACGCGAGCAGCGAACACCCAAACGCCCGCATCGCTGTGGCCACTGGCTCCTGCTCCCAGCTGCTGAGGAACCCGGTTCTCATCATGGAGAACGCCCTTCTCTTCAGGCGCCACACGGCGCGCAGCTGCACTCTCAAACCACAACACACTCGTCTGCTCACCACCTTTTTCCTTTAGTGTGTCAGGTGTAACTGTATTCAGCCACCTTCAGAGCTCTCTGTGTCTGACATGAAGCAGAATCACACACACACACACACACACACACACACACACACACACACACACACCACACTGTGCTGGGCGCAGTTTGCTGATTCGTCCTGTAACCCCATTCGCCCTGTTCGATTCTCTGTATGAGTTCCTGTTTGATTCCCTGTTTGATTCTTCATTTGAGTCCCTGTATGAGTCCCTATATGATTCTCCGTTTGATTCCCTGTACTTGAGTCTCTCCATTTGAGTCCCTTTTTGATACTTCATTTGAGTCCCTATTTGATTCTCTGTATGATTTCCTGTTTGATTCCCTGTTTGATTCTCTGTATGAGTACCTGTTTGATTCCCTGTTTGATTCTCTGTATGAGTACCTGTTTGATTCCCTGTTTTATTTTTTATTTTTTATTTGAGTCCCTGTATGAATCCCTGTATGATTCTCCATTTGATTCCCTGTACTTGAGTCTCAGTCCCTTTTTGAGTCCCTTTTTGACACTTCATTGGATTCTCTGCATGAGTCTCTGTTTGATTCTCTGTATGAGTCCCTGTTCGATTCTCTGTATGANATGAGTCCCTGTTTGATTCTCTGTATGAGTCCATGTTCGATTTCCTGTTCGATTCCCAGATTGATTCTTCTTTTGATTCCCCTTTGATTCTTCATTTGACTCTCTGTCTGATTCGTGTCTCCTGTCAGAGAGTTACTGGAGCAGGTCGCTGAGTTCGAGAAGACGGATTTTAAGTCCAGCAGTAAGGTGAGGCTCATTCCGTCACGGTGTCAACGCTTTGCTACGGTGGGCGGAGTTTCAACTTTAGATCTGTTTATACTAAAAACCTGCACAAACATGAGCATTCACACATTCACACACACCCTCACACACACACATTTACACATACATTCACACACCCTCACACACACACATTTACACATACATTCACATACACTCACACATAAATACACACACACACATTCACACATAAATACACACACAGACACACACACACACACACATTCACACATACATTCACACATACACACACCCTCACACACACACATTTACACACACATTCACACATACACACACCCTCACACACACACATTTACACATACATTCACACATACACACACCCTCACACACACACATTTACACATACATTCACATACACACACACACATTCACACATAAATACACACACACACATTCACACATAAATACACACACAGACACACACACACATTCACACATAAATACACACACACACACATTTACACATACATTCACATACACACACACACACACATTCACACNACACACACACACACACACATTCACACACACATTCACTCTTCATTTACATCGTGTTTGGACTGGCACTCTCATCAAAGACCTGCACAAACAGTTAGAGAACATGCAAAATCGCACGACGGACAGCTGGACCGTCCTGATGTGCTATGCATTTGGAGGTGGATCTGAGTTCAGCTCATTGGTTCTCGTTCTTAGATGAATCAGGAACCCAGTAAACCCAAGCTGGCTCCTCTGAATGAGGGCGGAGTGGCGGAGCTGCTGAACAAGGTACAGTTATCCAGACGCTTCTAAACCTGGGGGGGGGGGGCTGCTGGATCTGCTCGTGGTTGATCTTTTCATTTGTCTTCAGGAGATCTCCAGACTTCATGAAGAAAATGATAAACTGAAAGCCAGACTGCGAACCTTAGAAACTCAGGTACAGAACCATTAACCAGTTGCTTTTAATTGGGGAGGGAGTGGGGGGGGGGTGTAAATTAGTAACCCCATTTAGAGGTAAGATTTTTTTTAACCTTTAATGTGTTAATGTGTGGCTTTTTGGGAGCCTCTTTCAGGGGTGGAGTTTGTTTGAACCTTTTAGGGTTCCAAACCTTTTAGGGTCCTTTTGGGTGGGGGGTGTAAACGAGAAATAAGTGAGCCTGTTTTTGGGGCCACGTTCACCTCTCAGCGCTAGGGATGTTCCCATGTTCTCCCCGTGTCCGCGTGGGTTTTCTCCGGGTTCTCCTCCGGGTTTTCTCCCACAGTCCAAAAACATGGTTCAAGCCAATTCATTCATTTATTCATCCATTATCTTCCGCTTTATCCTCTATTAGGGTCGTGGGGGGGGGGCAGTCCCCATGCCCATTCAGCTGGGCAGACTAACCACTAAGCCACCGTGCTGCAGTTCAAGCCATTGAGTTCTCCAAATTGCCCCATATAGAGTGTGTGTGTGTGAGTGAGTGTGTGCCCAGCGATAGATTGGCGCCCTGTCCTGGGTGTGTCTGCCCAGCGCCCGAAACGTTCTCCCCTGGATGGGCATGGGGAACCCCCCGTGACCCTAATAGAGGATGAAGCGGAAGATAATGGATGGATGGATGTTTTTGGGGCAGGTAGTCCTATTTAAAGGGGAAGGTTGCTTAAACTGTACCTGCTGTGCTGCAGGCTATGAGTGCCTTGGATGAGAAGTCCAGAGCTGAGAGGGCACTGAAGGACCTCCAGAAGATCCAGGGAGATCAGCAGGTAGGTCCAGGCACCACCACACCAACCCGTAATGTACGCTGCATGTTCTTCAACATCGCTGCACGATGCTCTTCATTCTGAGCTGTTGTTGTTGTTGTTGTTGTTGTTGTTGTTGATTCCCTAATGTTTTCCTTTCACCGTTTTCTTCTGCTCTCTGAACCCCGTGTGGTACGTATCGTCCGAGCTTTGCACGTCTTCACAGTGAAGCCGAGTTCCCCCTCAGTAAGGAGCCTCTTTCCGGTTCTGGTCCATTGTAGAAAACCATGCACGCTCAGGAGATCTCCAGCCTGGAGACCACGGTGGCGGCCATGCAGGTGGACTTTGAGAAGACGCTGACGGCCAGCGCCGCGTCACAGAAGGAGCTGCAGGAGAGTCTGGTGTCAGCCAAACACGAGTTATTACGGGTTCAGGATCAGCTGGCCCTCGCTGAGAAGGTACCCTTCAGTTGGAAGGGGTTGGACGAGGGGTTTGGATCTTGTACACCCCATCTTGTACACCCCTATTTTTATTCGCCATGTTCTCAGTTCCACTTACAGTAAAGATGGACTTTGTAGTTCTACAATTCCACTCTGTAGTCCGTCTGTGTGTGTTCTACAGTACATACTGTGTACTCTGTTCTAACGCTCAGAACACCAATAGTACCACCACGGAGCAGGGGTTATTGGGTGGGTGCATTATTCCTATCCCAGCAGTCTCACTGAGGTGTTTAAATGAAACTACAGCAGCACTGCTGCACTAACCCCCCCCCACCACCACCACATCAGTGTCACTGCAGAACTGACCATAAACAATCCACCACCCTATAAAAAAATACCAGTTAAATATTAATATTTATAATTATATACCTGTTATATAAAAAGATACCTGTTCTGTGATGAGAAGAGAACCAACAGGGGACGAACAACAACAAAGAACACTAAAGAACTACAAACTCCATCTATATGGAGCAGAAAGGGGGCGTGGCCTAACGTCTGACTAATGCTCTCGCTCTCTTACTCTCTCAGGAGCTGGAGAAAAAGTTTCAGCAGACAACTGCATTCAGAAACATGAAGGAGATTCTAAACAAGAAGAACGACCAGATTAAAGACCTGAGGAAGAGATTACAGAGGTCTGAACGGCGGGTGTTATAACATCACAAAACCAACAACGTTCCTAAACCATTCATTCATTCATTCATTATCTCCCGCTTATCCTCTATTAGGGTCGCGGTGGGGTTCCCCATGCCCATCCAGGGGAGAAAATCTCAGGCGCTGGGCAGATAGACCCAGGACAGGGCTCCAATCCATCGCTGGGCACACACTCACTCACATTATCTTTACATTATCATGTCATTCATTATCTTCTGCTTTATCCTATATTAGATTCGCGGGGGGTTCCCTATGCCCATCCAGGGCAGGTACACCCAGAACAGTGCGCCAATCTATCGCTGGACACACGTCACTCACACAGACACACTCTATATGGGGCAATTTGGAGAACTCAATTGACTTGATCCATGTTTTTGGACTGTGGGAGGAAACTAGAGAACCCAGAGGAAACCCACGCGGACACGGGGAGAACATGGAAACTCCACCCAGATGGGGATTTGAACCGGGAATCCCTAGTGCTGAGAGGAGAACATACTAAAGCACAAAACCCTGTGCCGCCCCTAAATATATATATATATATATAAATATTTATTTATTTATTTATTTATTTATATAGGAAAAAATATATATATATATATATATATTCATTCATTCATTATCTTCCGCTTATCCTCTATTAGGGTCGTGGTGGGGTTCCCCATGCCCATCCAGGGGAGAACGTCTCGGGCGCTGGGCAGATAGACCCAGGACAGGGCGCCAATCCATCGCTGGGCACACACTCTCTTACACAGACACACTCTAAATTGGGCAATTTTGAGAATTCAATTAACTTGATCCATGTTTTTGGACTGTGGGAGGAAACCGGAGAACCCGGAGGAAACCCACGCAGACACGGGGAGAACATGGAAACTCCACCCAGATGGGGATTCGAACCGGGAATCCCTAGCGCTGAGAGGCGAATGTGCTAAACACTAAGCCACCGTGCCGCTTATATATATATATATATATATATATATATAAAAAATTTAAGCTATCCCCATTAGGGGGCGCCACAGCAGAATAATATTCTTCAACTCTTTATATCCTGAGGCTCTGTCTCCATCCCCCCAAGCATCCTGGCATGTCCTCCCTCACCACATCCATAGACCTCTCCTCCTGTCTGGTGGCCCCGTCCTCAGCACATTCTGTCCTCATCCAAACCACCTCAGCCTCCTGCGTCGTCTCAATCCTAATCTTCTCCATCCTCATCTCTCCCATCTTCATCTCCCGCCTTGTGGTCAGCGCCACCTGGCAGTGCAGCATCACAGTCTTCATCACTCTGCTGTAAACATTTTCTTTCATCTATCACACATCACTTCTGCAACGCTACACCATCCACTCCACCCTGCATGCTCTCTCTGCTTCACCTCTCCACCACTCGACCGCATTTTCCATTACCACAACCCTGTGAGATTACGAGTCACATGCTCTACCGCCTGAGCAATGCATGCAGTGTTTATACCAAACAATAATCTACATATATGAGATGCATTTTGTAGTCCTACAGTTACGTTGTGTAGTCCATCTCTGCTTACTTTGTTAGTCATCTTTAGTATGTTCTCTAATGATCCAGAAACCATTTGGGTGGTGGATGATTCTCAGCATTACACTACATTCACAAGGTGGAGCATGAGGGTGGATGTGTTTAATAGAGAGGTCACAAACGTCAGACTCTGAGTACTGAGAACCATCCATCCTTACTGTACCTGCTTTAAAGTAGTACTGATCATCAGGGGACAGAGAAAAGAGGACAAACAGATGGACTACAGATTGTAATCATAGAACTACAAAGTTCTAGCTATGCAAATGTACAGAGAGTGGAACTGCCAGAGCGTGTAGAAGTTTGAATGAGGCTTTTTTTTGGTTTCTTCCACAGGTATGAATCTGACGAATGAGATCACAGCACCTGGGACATCCCAAAAAAGAGGACAGTAATGAATATAAAAGAGCAGAATGGGTTCTGCTTTATACCCCACATTACTACTTGGGGTTGGGGTGGGAGTGGGGTTCAGGTTGGGGGTGGGAGTGGGGTTCAGGTTGGGCGGTGG
>JAFMOD010000313.1:758527-785741 GCA_019802435.1 Corydoras maculifer | reverse complement strand
GAGACTGTAAACGTGAGAGACTGTAAACGTGTGAGACTGTAAACGTGAGAGACTGTAAACGTGAGAGACGTTTACTTGAATACTTGACGACGGGACGAAAGACAACTCTAATAAGGCTTGTACCGGGGTGGTGGTGCATGTCCACCGCGAAACCCTGCCGTGCCCTGTGGCTCTTACACGTGTTTTTATTTCAGACGCCCAACGAGACCGACTATCTGAGCTCGGAGGACAATGGCATCTGTGAGAAGCGCTGGGTGAGGGACTTCCGTGGCTCCTACGAGCCGCCGCTCTACTGGATCATCTTCGCGATGGGAGCGGCGGGCAACCTGCTGGTCGTGTGGATTTACACCACGGTGCGAAACCGGCTGAAAACCATGACCGACGTGTACCTCCTCAACCTGGCGGTGGCTGACCTCCTCTTCCTGGGCACGTTGCCATTCTGGGCCACAGACGCCACCCAGGGCTGGGTGTTTGGCCTCAGCGTTTGCAAAGGGGTCTTGGCGGTCTACAAGATCAACTTCTTCGCCAGCATGCTCCTGCTGACGTGCATCAGCGTGGACCGCTACATCGCCATCGTCCGCGTGACCGACGCCCACAACTTCAAAAGCAGGCGGATGTTCTACAGCAAGCTGGCCTGCCTGGCCGTGTGGCTGCTCTCCAGTCTTCTCTCGCTGCCCGAATTCCTTTTCGCCCAAGTGAAGATTAGCGAGTCCACCGGGTCCTCCTGCAGCCTGGTCTTCCCCTCCACGGACAATAACCTCTCGAAGGTTCTGGTGTTCTCCCTGCAGATCTCGGTGGGCTTCTGCTTCCCTTTGCTCGTCATGGTGGCATGCTACTCCGTCATCATCCGCAGCCTGATGCAGGCTCGCAACTTTCAGAAGCATAAAGCACTGAGGGTCATCTTCGCCGTGGTGGCCGCCTTCGTCCTCTCCCAGTTGCCCTACAATGTACACTTGGTCATCGAGGCGGCCGAGGCCTTTAAAGCCACCATGGTTGACTGCGAGGTGGTCAAGAGGTTCGATGTGGCCGGGCAGGTTGTCAAGAGTCTGGCCTACACGCACTGCTGCCTCAACCCCATCCTGTATGCCTTCATCGGGGTTCGGTTCCGGAAGGACCTGGTGCAGCTGTGCAGGTGCCTGTCCTCAGGGGCCGATGGGGTCAACAAACTGCAGGCAGTGCCCAAAAGACCGTCTGTCATGTCCGACACTGACACCACGCCGGCACTCTCACTGTAAAATCGCGAAAAGTTAAAGACTGGCATATCCCAGCACCACCGTATTATTCATTACCAACATGTACGTGTGTCATATAGAACATCATCTATCGCTGTGATTCTTATTCTTTACACTCTTTAAATGTTTTTTTACTCTTTTAAACGTTCTTACTGTACAAATTTGTAAATAATCACCTTTTTGTAAGCTGACCTTTTTTTCTTGATAAAACTCTTCGAATTGTCTGCATGAGGTCTGTGTTCTTTTTAACGACGCAACTCACATCGTAACTCTTTCAGTTTCTCTTCACCGAGAAATAACTGTGTCAAAAAAGCGCCATAAACCATCGGAGGCGCTGCACATACCTACGCAGGGCGAGGTGTCACGGAGGGAATAAGCCAGCCAGGCGACCAGGTAAGCAACCTGAAGATTTATTTAGGGAAAGACGGAACCAAAACCCAAAGCACGGGCGAAACGTGCCGGGAAACTACACATACAAAACAGAAACAGAAATAATGCTGGCCTGCCGGACCGGGGAACGTGCCCTGTATTAATACCCCCAGCAGGCAGCATGTGACCCGGCAGGACCCAATCCCCGAACTCAGGAATGGGACCCACCTACGGAAACGTAGAAGAGACACAACTCAAAACCGAAAACCCAGGGGGGAGTGGCGAAGCATCCCAAACCTAACAAACTGTAACATTAAAATAGCTGTCTTAACATTAAAAGGGGGCGGCATGGTGGCTTAGTGGTTTAGCACGTTCTCCTCTCAGCACTAGGGATTCCCGGTTCGAATCCCCATCTGGGTGAAGTTTCCATGTTCTCCCCGTGTCTGCGTGGGTTTCCTCTGGGTTCTCCGGTTTCCTCCCACAGTCCAAAAACATGAATCATGTCAATAGAATTCTCCCAATTGCCCCATATAGAGTATGTCGGTGTGAGTGAGTGTGTGGCCAGTGATAGATTGGCATCCTGTCCTCGGTGTATCTGCCCAGCACCCGAAAAATTCTCCCCTGGATGGGCATTAGGAACCGCCCCGCGACCCTAATAGAGGATAAAGCGAATGATAATGGATGGATAGATGGATAAAGAGTTATATAATATGGTTCCGGGTAAATTTAAGTTTCAGTGATGATGGAAATAAAAAGGCAGGTGGCTGGGTGCCGCATGAGCGCCCCCTTTAAGGAGCTCTGCTGGTGAGAACTCAGAGGCCGTCCCTCTTCCTTCCTTTTTTTAATTTATGTAAAGTCATGTGGTTACACAGGTCAATGCACAATCAACCTACAACCATCAGCGTTCCCACCTTTACATAAAAACCCCCAGCTGTTACTCATTCTTCACATGACGGATGCTGAGGCGTATCATACTGTATGTAGTTCATCACAAACCAAAGCCCAAATAATTAGATCAGTATGTTCAAACCCCAGCATTGTGGTTTAGTGGTTTAGCATGTTCTCCTCTCAGCACTAGGGGTTCCCGGTTTGAATCCCCATCTGGGTGGAGTTTCCATGTTCTCCCCGTGTCTGCGTGGGTTTCCTCTGGGTTCTCCTCTTTCCTCCCATAGTCCAAAAACATGGATCAAGTCAATTGAGTTCTCCAAATTGCCCCAAATAGAGTGTGTATGTCTGTGTGAGTGAGTGTGTGCCCAGCGATGGATTGTCCCCCCTGTCCTGGGTGCATCTGCCCAGCAACCCCGGGTGGGCATGGGGAACCCCCTCCCCACCCCCATCAGAAGATGATGGATGGATGGATGGATTGCTGGTTATATTTCTCCTCCCGTATGTCACTCCGCATTATGATGTCATACATGAGTCTTGACACGTATAATGCTACATTACTTCATTGAATTTTATTCATCCACATGGACCTCACTAACGGGGCCACAGTAACACAGCTGTAACAGAAACAGGTCCTTCCCCAAACTGTTTACACACAAAAGCTGCTAACAAATGCCTGAAATGCTTCGCTAGGGGCTTTATACATAGAAATATATATATATATATTCATTCATTCATTCATTCATTCATTATCTTCCACTTTATCCTCTATTAGGGTCGTGGTGGGGTTCCCCATGCCCAACCAGGGGAGAACGTTTCGGGCGCTGGGCAGATAGACCCAGGACAGGGTGCCAATCTATGGCTGGACACACACTCACTCACACAGACACACTCTATATGGGGCAATTTGGAGAACTCAATTGAGTTTGGACTGTGGGAGGAAACCGGAGAACCCAGAGGAAACCCACGCAGACATGGGGAGAACATGGAAACTCCACCCAGATGGGGATTCGAGCCAGGAATCCCCAGTGCTGAGAGGAGAACATGCTAAACCACTAAGCTACCGTGCCACTAATATATATATATATATATATATATATATATATATATATTATATATACAAAAACATTTGTTCGTAACTTGTAGCTACTTAAAATCTCAAATGAACCCCGACTCCACAGGTTTTCTAAAACAAAGTGTACAAACAGGTTGCTGTTAGCATCAGCTGGCAGTAATGGGAACTTGTTTGCTAAAACTTTAAAGCTAAACTTCCCGGTGTGGACGGAATACGAAAAAGAAATACGAATAAAAGTGAAATTTAGGCATAAAGTATTCGATCTATGTATCGCCCCCGAGATCCAGTGAGCTAAAGAATTCTATTTCTCTGTCGGGCGTTACGGGGGAGCATTCTCAGAGTGCGAAACCCTGCCGTTAATCATCTGGTAATTCAGAGAAGATCAACGGCAGAAAGCCGCACGCCGTTGTAACTCGGCTAACGTATGTCTTGTGGTGAGAGAGAGCAGCTTGTGATTGTGGGAGCATCTTCCCTCAGTGACTCTTGATTTGACTCGCCGTCTGCTTTAAAAAAAGAATCCCCACGAGCCTTAAAACGGTTCTGTGGGTGTGTTTGCATGACACAGCATTTCTGTGACGAACGTGAAGAACCCATTTAAATCGACTCTGCTGAGTTCTCAGGAGTCTGGAGTCCATGACCTTCTGTATGGTTCCTCATACAAACATCTGAGTTCGGAAACAAATAATACCATCATGATAGAATGATGGGCGGCACGGTGGCTTAGTGGTTCAGCATGTTCTCCTCTCAGCACTAGGGGTTCCCAGTTCGAATCCCCATCTGGGTGGAGTTTCCATGTTCTCCCCGTGTCAGTGTGGCCTTCCTCCGGGTTCTCCGGTTTCCAAAAACATGGATGAAGTCAATTGAATTCTCCAAATTGCCCCATATAGAATGTGTCTGTGTGAGTGAGTGTGTGCCCAGCGATAGATTGGTGTCCTGTCCTGGGTGAATCTGCCCAGCGCCCGAAACGTTCTCTCCTGGATAGGCATGGGGAACCCCCCCCCCCCACCCCGCGACCCTAGAAGAGGATAAAGCGGAAGATAATGGATGGATAGATGGATATTAATATTATTAATTAATTATTATTATCATGATTTATTATTAAGGGGCGGCACGGTGGCTTAGTGTTTAGCACGTTCGCCTCTCAGCACTCGGGATTCCCGTTTGAATCCCCATCTGGGTGGAGTTTTCATGTTCTCCCTGTGTCTGCGTGGGTTTCCTCCGGGTTCTCCGGTTTTCTCCCACAGTCCAAAAAAATGGATCAAGTCAATTGAGTTCTCCAAATTGCCCCATATAGAGTGTATCTGTGTGAGTGAGTGTGTGCCCAGCGATAGCTTGGCGCCCTGTCCTGGGTGTATCTGCCCAGCGCCCGAAACGTTTTCCCCTGGATGGGCATGGGGAACCCCACCGCGACCCTAATAGAGGATAAAGCGGGAGATAATGAATAAATGAATGAATTATTACTATTATGATTTATTATTAAGTGCATTAATAATGCTGCAGGGGTAAATGGAGGGTCGTGCCAGAAGGAGACTGTGGAATGGTCAATAATATGAATGTGGGTCCTTGAGCGAGGCCCTTAACCCTCATTGCTCCAGGGATGTTGTGATGAACCCTGCGCTCACCTTGTAAGTCGCTTTGGGTAAAAGTGTCAAATAAATGACCCAATGTAAATGTAAATGTAATTTAACCTTGACCCCTGTGGTGACCTCTGATGGGGACGGGCCGAGTGATGTAGACAGCGGCTTTTGAAAGCCAACAAAATGCTTATTTAAATACACCAGCCTGACGACTCTGAGAAATGAAGAAATTGAATGAGGCCGTTTGTGAAACTCGCAGTTTGTGTTTTTCTCTGAATTCTGGTTCTGCAGTTTTGATGGTTTGAAGCGCGCGACTCAAACAGTCCTGATGTTGTTGAGGTTTAAAGATTTCTCTAACTAAGGCCTCCAGGTGAGACCGCAGTCACACTCAGTATCTCTCTCTCTCTCTCTCTCTCTCTCTCTCTCTCTTGCGTTCTCATGGCTCTCGCTCGCTGGCTCGTTTCGCACGACAGGAAGCTGTCTATCACGTCCTCGCGCCTCTGTACACATGCCGATTCTGGCATCGGCGCTCGGGTTCTCTCTGCTGCGTGGAGGAAAAGAGAGAGACGTGTTCCGAATGACCGAAACTAGAAAGTGAGAATCAGATAGCACGGGTTCCTCACGCGTTCCGTCCCGCTGAGCTCACTCAGAACCATCAGATTAAAGACTCGGAGAATGAATATATAGATGGAGAGATGCCGGTGTCTTCGGGGGGGACGCCAATGTGAGTCCATGCAGAGGTATAGCTGCTCCTGATTAGATTTCCTTCATCCATCCATCCATTATCTTCTGCTTTATGCTCTATTAAGGTCCCAGGAGGGGGGGTGGGGTTGTTCCTCATGCCCATCCAGGGGAGAAATTTTCGGGCGCTGGGCAGATACACCCAGGACAGGGGGGGCAATCTATCACTGGGCACACACTCACTCACACATACACATTCTATATGGGGCAATTTGGAGAATTCAATTCACTTGATCCAAGTTTTTGGACTGTGGGAGGAAACGCCCTTAAATTTTATATTTTTTATTTATTTCAAATGTATTGTATATGGCGACATGGTGGCTTAGTGGTTGTCATGTTCTCCTCTCAGCGCTAGGGATTCCCGGTTCAAATCCCCATCTGGGTGGAGTTTCCATGTTCTCCCCGTGTCTGCGTGGGTTTCCTCCGGGTTCTCCGGTTTCCTCCCACAGTCCAAAAACATGGATCAAGTCAATTGAGTTCTCCAAATTGCCCCATATAGAGTGTGTCTGTGTGAGTAAGTGTATGCCCAGCGATGGATTGGCGCCCTGTCCTGGGTCTATCTGCCCAGCGCCCGAGACATTCTCCCCTGGATGGGCATGGGGAACCCCCCCCACGACCCTAATAGAGGATAAAGCGGAAGATAATGAATGAATGAATGTATTGTATATTTTCTTTCTTATATTTGTAAATATAAGGGCGGCACGGTGGCTTAGTGGTTTAGCACGTTCTCCTCTCAGCACTAGGGATTCCCGGCTCGAATCCCCATCATGGTGGAGTTTCCATGTTCTCCCCGTGTCCATGTGGGTTTCCTCCGGGTTCTCCGTCAATTGAGTTCTCCAAATAGAGGATAAAGCGGAAGATAATGGATGAATATTTGTAAATATTGCTTTTTTTGCACAGTTGTGGGCACTTGCTCATAAGTTTTTCACTCACCAGTACCCCAGTACAAGGTGATGTGACAATAAAAATCCTTGAATCCTTAAATCCTATAGGACCCTTGGCTTGCCATCCGAGTTTAAAGACGTAGAACGTTAGGGAACCGTGATGGCAGATCAGGGTTCTGAGGAGCACGGCACTGTTCCACGTCGCGGCCATTTTCTAGTCACGTTCTTGTGAATGTAGAACCTGTGTGCAGCTGTGCAGGTGCTTTGGCGACGCATCGAAGCTAATCAGCATCTTATTTACCAAACAGCTGAAATGAACTGCGAGAGCAGCAGCATCCGCCTGCGTTTCCAACAACCAACCGGTTATTTTGCTCTCACTCAAAGGTCGCGGAGAGAAGTGACGCACGCGGCACGCATTCGCTGGTTCTGTTCGAGTGCGGTCTCGCCTTCATGTGGTCGCTCTGTGCTGCTGCAGCTCCTGCACGTGCAGGTACACTGAGCTGAACCGTGGCTTTCCCAGATGCTCCGCCTGTTTGTTTTTGTTTGGTTTACAGCTAACATTACAATGTCTTCCCTTCCAATACCAATAATAACTGAGCGTCATCCTTTGAAAATCTCTGATTTCTGTACAAGTTAATTAAATATGGGTAATTATACAATAGGCGGCACGGTGGCTTAGTGGTTTAGCACGTTCGCCTCTCAGCACTAGGGATTCCCGGTTCGAATCCCCATCTGGGTGGAGTTTCCATGTTCTCCCCGTGTCTGCGTGGGTTTTCTCCGGGTTCTCCGGTTTCCTCCCACAGTCCAAAAACATGGAACAAGTTAATTGAATTCTCAAAATTGCCCCATATAGAGTGTGTCTGTGTGAGTGAGTGTGTGCCCAGCGATGGATTGGCGCCCTGTCCTGGGTCTATCTGCCCAGCGCCCGAGACGTTCTCCCCTGGATGGGCATAGGGAACCCCACCGCGACTCTAATAGAGGATAAGCGGAAGATAATGAATGAATGAATGAATGTTATAATAAGGTGGCTTAGTGGTTTAGCATGTTCGCCTCTCAGCGCTAGGGATTCCCGGTTCGAATCCCCATCTGGGTGGATGTTTCCTAGGTGGATGTTCTCCCCGTGTCCGCGTGGGTTTCCTCCGGGTTCTCCGGTTTCCTCCCACAGTCCAAAAACATGGATCAAGGTCAATTGAGTTCTCCAAATTGCCCCATATAGAGTGTGTGTGTGAGTGTGTATGTGTGAGTGAGTGTGTGTCCAGCGATAGATGCTGATAAATGTTTGCATTAACGCAAAGATTGGTTCGGGTTTTATTCACGTGACCAGTCACACGTGACATGACCAGATGATTCCCATGGGAACGCTGCATTGTGACGTCATGCTGGAAAACACCATGCAGTCACGTGTAAGCTACATGCAGCCGTCAGCACAGCAAGAGGAGAACATGCCAATGTTAATAACGCATGCAAAAAATGCTAAAGGTTGTACATCTCTCCATATGGTGACGTAAACTTTATGATTTTTAATTCAGATTCAGTATTTATTTATGAAATGTGACTGAGATAACACAAGATTATACCCCCCCCCCACTGCGACCCGTTCAAAACCCACCATGGGAGGTGGGGGTTCGAATCTATATCTACAAACTAGAAAGATTTACCTAAGTTTTACTTCTAAGTGCAAATTTTAAAAACTTTTAAAGTATAAAACAATTCGTCTGTTTGAAACCCGTTTATGGGATTGTGTTGTGAGTAAACTACGGTGTTCCACATGGCTCACAGGCTTAGCGAAGACATGCTGTTTGCTCTGTATGTTTGTTAAATGATTGTTAAAATGTTATTAGAATGATAAAACTTCGACCGAAACGGACACGAATGATGACAACTTTCAATTGTATTTGGTTATGCGTTTTCAGGGTTGGTGCATGGCGCGTACTGGCCGCTAGATGGCGACGGTTGCATGTAGGAACTGAGCATGAAGTTGGAATATGGAACTGAAGTGTGTGTAGGTTATAGATGTGGCTTTATGCTCTTACCTTGAGAACTGTGTGTGTGTGTGTGTGTGTGTGTGTGTGTCTGTCTCTCCGTCTCACATCTTGCTTTCGAAGAGATTTTTTAAGTAGAGCAGCACCTGTGTCTCAGGACAACCCATTCATTACACATCTCTCGAGAGATCCTGTGTGTGTGTGTGTGTGTGTGTGTGTGTGTGTGTGTGTGTGTGACTCACACCAGGGTGTGTGTGTGTGTGTAGACACACACCAGGGTGCTCAGTGCGGGTCTGCAGGTGTGTCGTTCCTTTGTATCGGTGAATGTATTAATGGCTACGTTCACAGGTCATTCCGGGTGACAGTGTTCTGTCCTTCATTCTCGGTAACTCATTTATTGCTGTGTTTCCCCTTTTTTTTCAGCCCCCAAGGATTGAGTGATATACTATCCACCCCCCCTTACGCCACCACCACCACCGCGCCACCATCTTCATGAAACCATATGTGGTAGATTCATCCCAACCCGCGGTTTTGCTCTTATCCTCCTCATCTTCTCATCCTCCTCGATTATAGACTCTCGCTTCCACCTCCTCCTGATCCACGTCTCCGGACACATTCCCATTTCAACTCAGCCGCCGCGCCGCTTTGGGTGTGTGTTAGCTGCTCTGTGATAAGTGTGTGTGACGGTCGTCGGTGTCATTTGTCACTGTCACACACACACAATCCTTTATATTATAGTCACTAACATGAGTAACAAATACTGCTTACAACACAGTTAATTTACGTCTTTGTTGGTCTCTTTTTAATGCAGGTGTAAACTGAACACGTCCTGAACCAAAGATTAACCACCTACAGTGATCCCACAGTGTGGGAACCCACACCCCCCCATCGTACACCCCGCACAAGGTACGTCATGAAGCGCAGTCTTATCCCACACCCCGCCAACAGTCTGTTTTCCCGCGTTCCTCCTGCGTCGTTTAAATAGCAACTTAAAATGAATCCATCCCTCCATTATCTTCCCTCTATTAGGGTCGCGGGGGGGGTTCCCCATGCCCATCCAGGGGAGAACGTTTCGGGCACTGGGCAGATACACCCAGGACAGAGGGCAATCTATCGCTGGGCACACACTCACTCACACACAAACTCTTTATGGGGCAATTTTGAGAACTCAATTGCCTTGATCCATGTTTTTTGGACTGTGGGAGTTTACATGTTCTCCCCTGTCTGCGTGGGTTTCCTCCAGGTTCTCCGGTTTCCTCCCACAGTCCAAAAACATGGATCAAGTCAATTGAGTTCTCCAAATTGCCCCATATAGAGCGTGTATGTGTCTGTGTGATTGTGTGTGTGTGCCCAACGATAGATTGGTGCCCTGTTCTGGGTCTATCTGCCCAGCGCCCGAAACGTTCTCCCCTGGATGGGCATGGGGAACCCCACCGCGACCCTAATAGAGGATAAATCTGAAGATAATTGATGAATAGAGGGACCAGCACTCTGAGTGTGCTGATACTGACACACCCCTAACTACAATTCACACAAATTCACGTTTTGGAAATTTTGGAAATGGGTTTTGTAAATCGTATTAAATAGATAAACTGACCAGATGTGATTCCCATGAGAACGCTGCATTGTGACGTCATGCTGGAAAACACCATGCAGTCACGTGTGAGCTACATGCAGCCTTCAGCACAGCAAGAGGAGAACATGCCAATGTTAATAACGCATGCAAAAAATGCTAAAGGTTGTACATCTCTCCATATGGTGACGTAAACTTTATGATTTTTAATTCAGATTCTGTATTTATTTATGAAATGTGAGTGAGATAACACAAGATTAGACCCCCCCCCACTGTGACCCGTTCAAAACCCACCAATGGGTTTTGTAAATCGTATTAAATAGATATTAGATATCTTTACATGCATTAAATCACAGTTCTTAAAAGTCAGTGCCATAAATCCACATCCATCCAAACCAGGCAGTTGCCCTGCTCTTCACCCAACTGAGTTTAATAGACTGCAAAGCCCCCGAAACTTTTTTATTTTATTTTTTTTCGCCGGATCTCATAAGTTTTTGAAGTGCAGTTGCTGACCCGTCTAACCTCCCTCTTTTCTTATTTTCTCTTATTTCACTGTTTCCTATTACACTTTACTGTTAGGGAGTATTTTCAAAGAACGAGCGAGTCCCCTGGCTGCCGTGCTTTAGGGCCAAAAACAGAGCAGTCTTATGTTTTCTTTAAACGTGAGCTGGGTCCACTAAGAAGAGCGCGTCAGTTTGATGAAATATTGATAGCCGTTCTTCGTACATCCTGAGGGATGAGCGTTTACTTTTCAGCAGGAGGAGAGCGTTCGCCGGACCCTGAGACCGTACGGCTTCATCTCAACGCTGCGGCATCTCAGCGGCGCACCTTTATTGGACCTAATGACTGGCCGATCGTGCTCGGTTTCAGGATTCGGGTGTGAGGATCAAACAGAGGCCTCTGTCTTTACGTACAGGTTGGGAGCGAGGACCATGGCTGGATCTCAGAGTTGGGAAGAAAACCTCCACGGCAACCGTCCATTCGTTTGTAATGAAGGCAATTTGATCTGATGCTAATTAAGGTTTAGGGGTGCTGCAGTCATGGTAC
The DNA here is from genome assembly GCA_019802435.1 of Corydoras maculifer. Taxonomy (NCBI): domain Eukaryota; kingdom Metazoa; phylum Chordata; class Actinopteri; order Siluriformes; family Callichthyidae; genus Corydoras; species Corydoras maculifer. The sequence continues at coordinate 774,376 of JAFMOD010000313.1, read as the reverse complement.
CTTGACTTAAATACTTGAAACCTATGGGAGAACATGCAAACTTTACATGGGAAGGACCCTGATGGCCAAGGACCTTCATAGTGACTGGAATAATCCATCCATCCATCTTCTGCTTAATCCTGTACTAGGGTCCTGGGGGGGGGGAGCACTGTGTTCATTTAAGAGAGAATGCCTCAGGTGCTGGGCAGATACACTCACTCACTTACACAAGCACTATATAGGGGCAATTTGGAGCAAACAATTAACCTTAAATCCATATTTTTGAATAATGGAAGGAAACCGGAGAACCCAGGAGAACTCCACCATGATCAGGATTTGAACCTGCTAAGCGCTAAGCCGCCGTGCCGCCCCGACTGTGATAATGTTTGTGATGTTATGGGGATTGTTGAAACCCATGGCAACCCTTGATTGATTAAAAGGGCGTCAGTTCATCTTAAGGCTAAAACACATACAAATATATTTATCGATCCATCCATTATCTTCTGCTTTATCCTCTATTAGGGTCGCGGGGGGGGGAGGGGGGTTCCCCATGCCAATCCAGGGGAGAACGTTTCGGGCACTGGGCAGATACACCCAGGGTGGCAATCTATCACTGGGCACACATGCACACACACACTCTATATGGGGCAATTTGGAGAACTCAATTGACTTAATCCATGTTTTTGGACTGTGGGAGGAAATCGGAGAACCCGGAGGAAACCCACGCAGACACGGGGAGAACATGGAAACTCCACCCAGTTGGGGATTCGAACCGGAAATCCCTAGTGCTGAGAGGAGAACATGCCAAACCACTAAGCCGCCGTGCCACCCCAAATATATTTACCACACAAATATATTTGAATGAAGGTTCTTGTAACATTGAGGCAGCGTAACCCGTGTTTACTCCAGATAATCACCGTCACGTTAAGGTGGCCGCGAAGCGGCGCGTTCTGCGGCCTGGTGGGCTTCGCTAATGAATTTAAAATTTGAAATGTGATTTTCCATTTCCATTTTTCTCTCTGAATAATCATCCTCTCACTTCTAATCACCCCGCTCGCTTCCATTAGCCCGCTTCCCTCCCACTCTAATAACTCAACGTGTAATAACCCAGTCAGGGGTAATAGGGTGGGCGTGGCCTGTCCTGCCTCTTCACATCTCCTTTTATGATTCATAAGCGGAATAAAAAGCCCGGTGTATTCGCGTTCTGTCAGCTAACCAGCGGGCCAACCCCACAAGAGCGTCCTGTTTCATAATGAATGACCCATTCTGTCCAAAAAGTTGAGGCATTTTGTAAAATGCAATGGAAGCAGCGATCTTGTCCACACCTTCCAATTTAATAATAAACTAGTAAAGTCGTAACTGTGAGCTGAGAGGTGGGGGAGTTCAGTTCAGGTGAGGGTGGCTAAGTGGTTGGCATGTTCTTCTCTCAGCACTAGGGATTCCCATTTCGAATCCCCATCTGGGTGGAGTTTCCATGTTCTCCCCGTGTCCGCGTGGGTTTCCTCCAGGTTCTCTGCTTTCTCCCACAGTCCAAAAACTTGGATCAAGGTAAATTGAATTCTCCAAATTGCCCCATATAGAGTGTGTCTGTGTGAGTGAGTGTGTGCCCAGTGATAGATTGTATCTGCCCAGCGCCAACGTTCTCCCCTGGGTGGGCATGGGGAACCCCCCACAGCGACCCTAATAGAGGATAAAGCTGAAGATAATGGATGGATGGACTTCAGGCGAAATCAAAAAGATGTTTTAAACAAATAATCAGTCAAATGGGCGGCACGGTGGCTTAGTGGTTAGCACGTTTGCCTCTCAATGCTAGGGATTCCCGGTTCGAATCCCATTTTCCATGTTCTCCCCGTGTCCGCGTAGGTTTCCTCCGGGTTCTCCAGTTTCCTCCCACAGTCCAAAAACATGGATCAAGTTAATTGAGTTCTCCAAATTGCTCCATATAGAGTGTATCTGTGTGAGTGAGTGTGTGTCCAGCGATGGATTGGCGCCCTGTCCTGGGTGTATCTGCCCAGCACCCGAAACGTTCTCCCCTGGATGGGCATGGGGAACCCCCCCCCCCCCCCCGCGACCCTAAAGCTGAAGATAATGGATGGATGGAAAACAAATCAGATGTTTTAAACAAATAATCAGTCAAATGGGAACCGGGCGACCCGACATACCCTTCCACAACTTTCCTAACTTCCCTCTAAAGAGGCGTGACACGCGATTTCCACCAGCTTTTTAAAAATGTATTTGGAGAACGTGACCCAAATTCTGGCAACCACAAAAAAAAAGGGAAGGTGTCCGCGCATGGCATGCAAATAAATATCCCCCGATTGAACCGGGCGCCGAAGCGACGTGAACGTACGGAACAAAAAAATCCGACAGGATTAAAGCACGCCTCGGTCCTCTACAGGCACCCGGAGAGGACAGTGACATTCGTTCCTCTGAAAACAGCAGACGGGCCCGCGAAGGAAACGGGGAGCAGATAATTGGGGGAAAGGCGAAGAAAATGGAACCATGAGAACATTGAGATTCAAAAAACAGATGTATGAAGGCGACTCGAGCCAGGGGCAGAGATAGCGACGGGGAAGGACGGGCCCCAGCTTCAGAGGATTAAACGCGCCGCTTCGGCCGTCCATTAGATAATCGTATTCATACCACACAAGGTTGGGCGACCCCTCCCCCCTCATTACCCCGTCCTAATCCCCGTCAATAAGAGCAAGCGCCGGCATTTTCATTATATGGCGAATTCTGATGCGGCCGTGCCGTTTCCCCCTGGAGGCCCCCATCGTACGCAAAAGTGCTTAAGTAGCTGAAGTGGGTAACAGTTTGCCATTTAGTATTTCTGACGGTTTGAAAATAACCCGGGCAAATATCCCTTTTCCGATTCTGAGGGCAGAGGCAGCGCTTGTTATCTGCCTGACACGCTAATGGCACACTCAAAGACACCAGATATACCCCCAACAGAGGGAGGCAGAGTGGGAGCGATCATATCGCTGTCGTTCTCTCGGTTTCCTTTTTTTTTTTTTCGTGCCTCAAAGATTCAGGGCATGCAGATTTTCCTAGCTGTACAAGTGCAAGTGGCGTCTCCATTTCAGCCTTTGAGTGCCGGCTGGATTAGCCGTAATAATCTCTCTATTGAGGGCTGTTTACCGACTAAACACTTCAAGAGGCGCGACCCAAGTACCGACGCCTAATCCTCTTTCAGTATTTGCGCAGGGAAGGTAAACATGAATCCGCTCCATCCACGTGCCGAGCGCCTCTTTGCCGCCGGTGTGGTGGGTCAGCGCTGAATAACGTGCCGTCGGTCAGACCGGGGCGTCACATGGCGCCAACCACGCTGGACAGCGCCCGAAACGTTCTCCCCTGGAAGGACCCCCCCCCCACACGACCCCAGTCCCCAGTATAGAATTAAGCAGAAGATGATCAAATGAGATGATGGATGATAGTAAACCTCAGGGCATGTGGACATCCAACCTCTGACCCAACCGTACCACAGGTGGCGCTATTCCTACACAGATGTTTGCATCACAGAGCGTGTGCACTCTACACGAAATAAATAATACTGCGTACCGATCGCTCCTAATGTTGCTGCAACCGTCGTGCGGAGACACTGGGGGGAGCCCTTGTGCTCCTTGTCCCTACCCCACCCCTATGTATGCAGGGAGCATGGTCGTAAAAATAAAACGACAAAAGAGACAGCCAGCCTGTAGAGCACTCTGCAGGAAAAACACCATGCATGGCAACATGTCCCAGCGCTGAAGCTCAGGTTCTCCATGCTCGTCATCACAGAGCAGGTGGAGGGATCCGTGGAATCGTCTGAGGCCATGTAATGCTACAGTTTTCATGTCATAATAATAACGATAGTTGATTTGGGATGCAGCCATTGGTTGATGATCCCCCCCTCTTCTCTCTAGTTCTCACTTATAACTTAATTAAACCAGGTTCTCAACGAAATGTTCCGGAATCCCAGATGGTTCGAACTTTCTGAGCAGAAACGAAAAGTCTGGGAGGAAGAAGAAGCGATGAGGTGTAGTTTTGTGAATCAGTTGTGGAGATGGGCGAGATTTCCTTAATTGGGGTGATATCAGGGGCTCTGAGGGGTCCGAGGAAAGACCCGTATCCAGTTCTTACCCGAGCAGCTTTGGCACGGCCGTTGCTTTTGATGTGTGCTTTGCCAATCCGAGGCCGACTTTCGGAATATGTACTTGGGAGACCAATGGATACTTGCCTTTAGGCTAAAGCTCAGTCCCTGGTATCCTGCTATGCTTTGATGGAATACTTTAGGGAGCTACCACTCTTCAATCCACCTCACTCCTCCTCTCACTCCTCCACTCACTCCTCCTCTCCGCCTAAGAGACCGTCTGGGGGGGGGGGGGTTTCTCGTTTTACCAGCCGCTGTGTTGATTAGTGAAAATGATCTTAACTACATCTGGATTCCAATGAATTACGATGTGAGGGTATGAGGTCATGATTACATTTCACGAACATGAAGTCACATGGAAAGTCCTTTATAACATGAGAACCATTGGATTTGCATTCATTCATTCATTCATTCATTCATTCGTTCAGATCAGCAGCCCATGCATTCAAAGTCTTTTAAATGTTGGTAACGCGTAACACACGAGAATGTAGCTTGGTGTTGACTTTAATAAATGTTGGGTGTTGGGTGTGTAATGAATTGTTTTACCCTGTGACTTTTGCTTTGCTTGTTTTGTTTTTTTTTTCCTCCTGCACGCCGCAGCTGCTATACTGCACTTGCAGTCGATGGTACAGCCATTTCTTTATGTTGGACAGCACCGTGGCCTAGTTTGCAACAATTAAACCTTAAAGTCAATCACCTGCTCCATTCAGAGGTCAGTGAACGAAATCCGACCCATTGTGCACAAATAATCATAACCAAAAGAGTTAACCCAAAAGCCCCGATGCCCACGTTCAGAGAGAGACGCCTGTATCAACGATGCCCATCGCATCGGCACCTGCTCAGTATTTTAACAATTATAGTTTTATTGTACAGCAGCACCGTGCCGTAGTGTTCAGCACGCCTCACTCTCAGTGCTGGGGATCCAGGTTTGAATCCCGATCTGGGTGAAGTCTCCATGTTCTTCCCGTGTCTGTGTGGGTTTCCTCCCACAGTTCAGAATTAGCTGCTCTAAATTGGCCCTCTCTGAATTGCACCTATATAGTGTAAGTCCTATAGCTGGCGCCCTTTTCTGGGTGTGTCTGCCAAGCGCCTGAAACATTCTCCTTTAATGGACATTATTGAACCCCCCCCACTAACCTAGAATATACTGTGTATATATATATATATATATATATATATATATATATATATATATATATATATATATACACACACATATACATACACACACACACACACACACACACACACAGGGGGGGGGGGGGGGGGGGGGGGGGGGGGGGGGGGGGGGGGGGGGGGGGGGGGGGGGGGGGGGGGGGGGGGGGGGGGGGGGGGGGGGGGGGGGGGGGGGGCCCGGTTCGAATCCCCATCTGGGTGGAGTTTCCATGTTCTCCCCGTGTCTGCGTGGGTTTCCTCCGGGTTCTCCGGTTTCCTCCCACAGTCCAAAAACATGGATCAAGTTAATTGAATTCTCCAAATTGCCCCATATAGAGTGTGTCTGTGTGAGTGAGTGTGTGCCCAGCGATGGATTGGCACCCTGTCCTGGGTCTATCTGCCCAGCGCCCGAGACGTTCTCCCCTGGATGGGCATGGGGAACCCCACCGTGACCCTAATAGAGGATAAGCGGAAGATAATGAATGAATGAATGAATATATATATATACATATTATAATACGTTTAATATTTAATAATTCAGTCTTATAATTACACACTCGCAAACATTATTTTTTTGGTCATTTTTAAACTAAATATCAAAAATTTGCATAATCAGACTAATCTGATCCAAAAAAAATTACAATTTAATTTAACTTTAATTTACTGAAGTTTAAAATATGCGGGAACATACGATTTAATACCAAACCACGTCCCATGACCGAGCCTCGCTGAACATCCACCGAATAACTACATCACTGTCAGATGCAGGGACACTGAAAAAGCTTTTATTTTGTATTTAAATAAAATTTTAATGATACAGTAAGTTTTTGTTAATTTTGTAAATAATTGAACACATTTTTATACGCTGCGGATTTTTATTTTGAGACGGAATCTAAAGGTGCACAGAGGATTACATACAGCTGTTCATCTCCTTTGTAATTGGTGAAATTGTAATTATAATTGGATGGTAATAAGGTCTTGTTAATTTTCTGCAGTTAAAAGTGTTTTAAATCTGGATCCTCAGAAAATGCCATTAATTAAAAAATAACCTTTATTCTGAAAATTGTCCGAATCTGAGCTCCGTCTACGAAAGGCATTCTGTTTATAGAATTTAAAACAGGGCCAAACTTTTCAGATTCACATTTTAAATAATATTTTAAGCCCTTTTCACGAAAACTCAATAATAAACGAAACTCAAACGTCCTTTGAAGAAATGCAGGTGTACATTTATTTTAATTTATTCCTGAAAGTGTAAGTGATTTGTTAAAGACAGACACTGTGGAAATTCCTCATCCTCAGTAGATTTTATTACTTTATTTCTTGGTGGGAGTTTAAAAGCTCTGTTTTGAGGGACAGAAACCTGGTCAGGACGTGATTAGGAGAAGTTAATTGATTCGTTGTACATGCTGTGGACCAACATTACCATGTTTTTATGCCCCCAGTGTTGAAACATCGAAGAAATCAATGGCGCCCATCGTGGGGCGAAACAAAGTGTCTCACATTCCTCTGATTCATGCTGTTAAAGACAACCGGAGTGATTAGCATGAGATATTTTGTCTTCTGAAGCCTATCCCAGCAGTTTACTGACTGCGTGTTCAGAGGTACCTTCGCATCCTCATCACGTTTCTGTTTATATTATCTAAATGATTTTTTTTTATATAAAGTAATGGAATGGATACATTAAGGACAATACTGCCTAAACGCCCGTCTCACTCGCACTGTCCAGAACATCAAAATCCTAAAATTCAGACTGTGCTGTTCATCTAAACTCAATTGATTACATTATACAGTATGAAATTCAAATACATCAGCAGCATCAGTTTGACCCTGACACTCTGTATCAGAGTTTATACAGGAGAGAAGAAATGAGGGAAGAAAAAATACAAGAAGAGAGGAGAGAGGAAGATGGTGGGAGAGGTGTAGGGAGAACGAATGAGCGAGAGAGAGAGAGAGAGAGAGAGAGAGAGTAGAAGAGGGAGGCAGAAAATAGAAGAAAGAAAAAAGGACGATTGAAGAAAAAGGAAGGCAAAGAAAAGAAAAGAAAAGAGTAAGGAAATTAAAGGAAGGAAACCAAAAGATAGACAGGAGGGAGTCAGGAAAGAGAAGAGGGAGGTAAAAACCAAGTGAAAAATTTAAAATTACACAAAAAAAAGAAAGAAAAGAAAAAAAGCAAGTGAGAGAGGAACGAATAAAAGAAAGCATTAGAGAAAGATGATGGAGGGAGTGAGAGAATGGAAAGAAATGAACAAAGAGGGAAAAAAACATGGATTCAAGGTAAATTTAATGCTCTGAATTGCCCCATATTGTGTGTGTGTGTGTGTGTGTGTGTGACTGTGTGAGTGTGTGCTCAGTGATGGACTGGCATCCTGTCCTGGGTGTATCAGCCCAGCGCCTGAAATATATATATACTTACGATTTAAAATAATTCAATGAACAAAAAAAGTGTGTCCAAATGTTTGCACAAAGGTCCTTTAAATCTCTTTTATTTTTAAATTGACTTTGTCAGAACCAAGGCTATACAGTAACAGAACCATTGACTAATATACCCCCTGGGTTAATTCTGATATACCCCCTGGGTTGATTACTGGACCTTGGGGTACCTTTGATGGCTCAAAAATTCCATACATGTTCCCATACAGAAAATAGAATTAACAGTGTATCACCCCAGTGACATGCACAGTGCCTCTAAATATAGGATGTACCTGTTGTTATTATTATTATTATTATTATTATTATTATTATTATTATTATTATTGGCGGCACGGTGGCTTAGTGTTTAGCATGTTCTCCTCTCAGTGTTAGGGATTCCCGGTTCGAATCCCCATCTGGGTGGAGTTTCCATGTTCTCCCCGTGTCTGCGTGGGTTTCCTCCGGTTTCCTCCCACAGTCCAAAAACATGGATCAAGTCAATTGAGTTCTCAAAAATTGCCCCGAGTGTGTCTGTGTGAGTGAGTGTGTGCCCAGCGATAGATTGGCGCCCTGTCCCGGGTCTATCTGCCCAGCGCCTGAGATGTTCTCCCCTGGATGGGCATGGGGAACCCCACCACGACCCTAATAGAGGATGAAGCGGGAGATAATGAATGAATGAATTATTATTATTAACCTGAAGTTTAAATGGGTGTTTAAATAGTGACCCCTGTTGGGCCCTTAAAAAGCCTGCTGTTCCTGCAGTGGTTTTATAATCTGATTGTAAGTCAGCTTTAGGGTTTGTTCTCAGAAAGATCTTTAATTCTGATAAATGTACAAATAATAAAAATGATATAGAACCATTGACTTCAATTTGGACTTTTCATCATGCAGATGCTTCTATACACTGTGAATCCCAAGTATCCCAAAGATTTTGGGTCAGAGCACGGGGTTAGCAGTGATACGGCATCCATGGGGCAATAAGGCGTGAAGGCTTTGCTCAGAAGCTCCTGCTGGCAATTTTGATGGACTTCCAGCTCAACATCCTGAGCCATCGAGTCCCATGTCCTTTCATACACACCGACAACATCCAGGCAGGTCACGTCTCTCTCTGTCTGATTGAACTCGTGTCGTGTGTCTTTGTATCTGTATTATTTAAGGTTTTATTAGATTTATAACCGGGGCAATGCGACCTGTGCGTGAAAACCACGACTGAAGCTTTACAGTTGAAGGAAAGTGATGCGGGGCGAGGCGGACGTCCTTCTGTGCTGCTTTTCATTCTTTATCGCCCGAGTGCACAAAAGGAAACGTGTGTGCAGCATAGTCCTGGTTGCCCCCCACCCCCGCCACCATTATAATTAAATCTGCAAGAACACTTTGCGCAGGCCGTGCACACGTGTACAGGGTCTCCACCAGCCCCTCTATCCAGCCCCTCTATCCCACCACATCTTCCTATTTGGACCTCTGTGAATGAACCGAACTGATTGCCCTTTAGCAGAGGATTAAAGGTGAGACTCATGGCTTCACCGAAAGTATCATCCAAGTGCCAGCAATTTAATAATCACTCTTCTTCTCATTATTATTAATTGATCATGAGTATTTTGGTGTTTGCACATTTGTAGAAGATGCTGCTACGAGTTGAACAAAGTCTGCAGCAGGAGCCGCGCGGACGGGAGAGAGAGGAACCAGGGATTCGGAAGGGAGGAGGAGGACCGGGGGTGGGGTTGGGGTTGGTGTGGGGTGGGAGCGGGGTAGAAAACTCGAAAGAGGGAGGTAGTTTGAGCGCGTGCTGTGTGTGTGTGTGTGTGTGTGTGTGAGGGAGGAGTCAGGAGAGGGAAAGGGCAGCTGGAGTTGCACACTCCACACAAACTATCCACAAGACTTGAAACCGCACTCTTTGTTGCCATTAAGCTTTTTTTTTGGGGAGGGAAAAAAAAACAACAAAACCGTGTGTGTGTGCGCGCGCACGCGTGTGTGTGTGTGTTTGCGCGAGGGCGCGTGCATGTGTGTGTGCGTGTGAGTGTGTGTGAGAGAGAGAGTGTGTGTGTGTGTACGGCTGTACTTTTGGGCTGCGGCGGCGGCGGCGGCGGCGGCAGGCATGTAGATAAAAGTTGCGCGTGTGTGTTTACGCGTCCCGCCGGAGAAACGCAGACGAGGGGAGCAGCTGCAGGAGGACAGGCCGCCGACTCAGGGACTTAAACCCCGAGGACACTGCGAGACAGAGCCGCCGAGGACCGCGGGGAAAGTTCCACACCGAGCCTGGAGGACGGCGTCGGCGGAAACGTGAGTGGGAACTAACGTGGGCTTGTGCGCCGGGTTTTACTGTGGAGTGTGTGTTTGTGTGTGTGTGTGTGTAAGAGTGTAAGTGTGTATGTGAGAGAGAGAGTGTGTGTGTGAGAGTAAAAGAAATGGAAAGGAGTTAAAGTTTTTGGAGACGCACAAACGGCCAAGTGTCACGTTTCAAGCGGCTGCGTCGCCAAAACGCGCGCGTTCGAAATGACGCACAATTCCAACTGATGCAAAGAACCTGGAACCCACAGCACGAGCTCCTCTTAATTAAAAGTTATGAGAAAGAATCTAAAGTCTGTCCACAGCACAACCCTTGATCCCTTAGTAACACACACACACACACACACACAAATATATATAATTATAAATAATTATATAAATATATAAATATTTCTACAGATATACACAACAGGGCGACGAGGCCGCGATGGCTGGTCTGAATCGTGAACGTTAAAGATGCTGTAGGACTTTTTTCCTTCTGGAGCTCACTGAGGGGGTTGAGCAGATTTCTTGGGGCGTCAGGTTTCAGGCTTTTCGGAGGCTTTCTCTCCTACATTTCGCACTTGTGCGGCCCGCAGGAAAAAAAAGAAAAAAGAAAAGATCCTGCTGCTTTCTTTCCCTGCAGACGCGTTCAGGAGGCGTCTCAGCTGACGCAGAGTGCCAAATAAATCGACCCTCTAATAATTATAATTAAATTGATCATTTACGCAACGCTGCTATCCAGAAATCCCCCCCAAAAAATCCCCAAATCCCTCCATAGGACCCCACGAGTGTTTAGAACAAAATAAAGAACGAGGTGCATGCTGTAATTTCGTTCCGTGTTTGATTTAGTTGAATAGTTTGTGGGATTTATTCTGCAGCTCTGTAATTTCGCTCAGTGCGTTGCGCGTTGGCGCGCTGGACGTCCGGCACTTTGAAACTTTGCTCGAATCCCTTCAGAAATCTGCCCGCAGTTTTTCTGTTCACTGAAGATCAGGTTCTGTTCTGAAGATCAGAACCTTTCCATGTTCTATCCAACGCAGGGTGTGAGGACCCGACCCAGATTCGGGGCTTTCCTCAGATATTGCGCAGCTGCGCGTCGGCGCGCACGCGAACCACTGCAAACACCCCGACCGAAGAAAGTTCACTGATCCAGGTTTAGTTCTGAAGAAGCAAAATAAATATTAAAAATTCACTCATTCAGAAAAAAAAATACAGCGAAAAAGCGAGCTCCCGTTCTGGAGCTGTGTGAAGAGCGTTACGTTCCGTTTGCGCAGTTTGGTCTCTAATAAAATAATCCTTTAGTTTTAATTTGTTTTCCACTAAAAAGCTCATTAATCACAAAAAACCTGTTTGTAAAAATCCCATTCACTCGGCGAAATATTGTATTTCATAGCCTGTTATTTATATCACATTTTATTTTTTTTTATGAAATGAATCAGACTGATGTGTAAATTTATCATTTATTGGTTGCCAGTAAATTAAATTCTCTTTTCTCATTGAATTTTTTTAAATTTAGACAGACAACACAAATTAAATGAATAGACCATAATATGCATTGTAAAAAAAATTATATTAAAATGAAAGTAGAAAGAAAAACCTTTATTTTTATTTACATGAGAAAATAGAATTAAATTATTGGATGGCCGTTTCTGTCTCGGTTAATTAATATAATATATTTTTTGGTATGAATTGTATTTTAATTCTGTGATTTATTTTATTATTTTTTTCGTAGTCTTCAGTTAAATCCGCGTGATAATTTTAAGGTTAAAATAGCAGCTCTGGAAATGATAATCCCGCCGTTCCGTCCCCGTCTCGCAGAAGCGTGATTCATCATCTGCTGTTTTTTTCTGAATGCAGAATGGAATCTGTTGCGATCAGGTTCCCCGCTCTCTGTTCTCAGCCCCCCTGACTCTTCCAGCAAAACACCCCCCTGTCACCGGCTAATGCGGACAGCCCGAAATGACAGGATGAACTCCCGCGTCGTCCACCACTCTCTCCCCTGACCTTTCCACCGTGACCCCGGAAACCTCCCACGCGTCTCCCTGGGACCCGTGCCGACCGTTGCCCCCGTGCGTCCCCGAACGTCCGGCGGCCCTGACCTCGGACCGGCGTTACCTGTGATCAGGTGTGCGGGCGTGAGCGCGGGAGCCGATGAGGCGCGCGGCACCAGCCTGTTGTCATGCTAATGTGTTTAAATAGCCCCCCTTCCGTACACCCCCCCCTCCACACACACACACCCTGTCCAAACCAATAAGCCGACTAACGGGGTGGAAGTTTCCTCTCTCTCTCTCTTCTTCTTCTTCTTGCCCCCAACATCTTTGATGCTGGATGCAGATTAGTGGAGTGCTCTGGGGAGGGTTTGGGGATTTGCTTTTTTGTGCTGCGCTGGTGAAACGTCTCTTCACCTTGACGTCTGGCAGCCCGGTGGAGCTGATTACGTTGGGGCGCTCGCGCCGCACGCCGCCTGATTCATTATGACGGATCGCTCGCAACGGCTGCGGATGAATCCGGCGCACCGGATCACAGATAGTTTCTTCTTTTCTTATCGTGTCATGTTAGGGATTTGGACGCGTCACCCCGGGAGGATAGCAAACCCGAAATTTCCTTCGGGACCGAGGTTCAGAACGGAACCCTGTGATGAGGGAGTGTGAGCTCTTAATTAGACCTGATGATGCTGAGCATCGAATGGCGACTCTCCATCCATCCATCCATCCATTGTCTTCCGCTGTATCCTCTATTAGGGTCGCCCATCCAGGGGAGAACGTTTCGGGCGCTGGGCAGATAGACCCAGGACAGGACACCAGTCTATCGCTGGGCACACACTCACTCACACAGACACACTCTATATGGGGCAATTTGGAGAAGTCAATTGACTTGATCCATGTTTTTGGACTATGGGAGGAAACCGGAGAACCCGGAGGAAACCCACACGGACACGGCGAGAACATGGAAACTCCACCCAGATGGGGATTTGAACCGTGAATCCCTAGTGCTGAGAGGAGAACATGCTAAACCACTATGCCACCGTGCCGCGAATGGCGACTCTCGTATTTTTTTTTTTTGGTCTTGATCAGGAGGTCGGATCCAGATTCCAGGAGAACCGAGCGGAGAAACGTCTCGAGAGCAGAAGCATCCGGTGGAGTGATCTTGACGTTGATGAGGTCGGGTACCGAATCACAGAGTCCAAATTGTTTCTGTTTATTCATACGGTTCCTTAGAGGAGCTGAAAACGACGTGTCGCTCCACTCACTCTCTCGCTCTCTCTCTCTTTTCTCGCCCTCGCTCACTGTCTCTCTCTCACCCCTCTCTCGGAGTAATCCCCAGGCCAAGTCAGGCCTTCAGGGCATGCTTCTGATCTGCCTCTCCACCAGGACAGACGCCTTTCTCTTCCTTTCTCTCCATTTCCCTTTCTCTTTTCTTCTTCGCTCCCCCGTTCCCTTCTCTCTTCACTTCTGTCTATCTATTCTCATTCGACTTCGCCCTCACTCTCTCTCTCTCTCTCTCGCTCGCTCTTGCTCTCTGATGTGCCTCTCTCATCCCCTCCACTCAACTCCTCTTTTCACCTGTTGGGTTCTCTTTGAAAAAAAGGACCACTTACCTTCCTTTGGATGCTGTGGGGATCAGAGGTCCTCGCTCGTCCGCAGGTCCGGCTCTGGTCTGGACTGAAGCATCGCATCTCGATGACAGTGGGAGCTGTTTGTGTGAAGAACGTTAGGGTTCTGCGAAGCTGCAGTGAGACAACGTTCTAATTAAAAATAAAATAAAAAAACTTGAGTTCCAGTGCCGTGCGATCCGAACCCTGCAGGATGATCGGGGTTGTTACATCCATCCATTATCTTCTGCTTTATCCTCTATTAGGGTCGCGCGGGGGGGGTGCAGGTGAGAACGTTTCGGACGCTGGGCAGATACACCCAGGACAGGGGAGCAATCTATCACTGGACACACACTCACTCACACAGACAAACTCTATATGGGGCAATTTGAAGAACTCAATTGACCTTGATCCATGTTTTTGGACTGTGGGAGGAAACCAGAGAACCCGGAGGAAACCCACGCGGACACTGGGAGAACATGGAAACTCCACCCAGATTGGGATTCGAACCAGGAATCCCCAGTGCTGAGAGGAGAACATGCCAAACCACTAAGCCACCTTGGTTATTACACTAAAGTCTAAAACAGTAACCAGGACTGTTTGTTATATTATAAGCTCTATCCACATCATGTTTTTTAGCCTATCCCGGCATTCTCTCCCTCTTAAGAGGGACATGCTTGCGGTAAGAAATGGTGAAATCTGGAGCACCTTCCGTTCACTCATAAATGGAAAGTCCTGTAGATGAGGGAGAACATGCAAATTTCAGTACTTATAATAAATAAAAGTACTTCTCCGTGACGTGCGTGTCATCCTTAAAAGCGTGATGATGTACAGCATGGACAAAAAGAATTAAGACAGCTTTTTTTTTAGATGAAGAAAAAATATCAAGCACCTGTGGCAACAGTTTGGGGAAGGCCTATTCGGTTGGATCACCCGGTCGTCACGTGCACACCAGGCAATATCTGTGACCTTTGATTAGAAACGCATGCAGGTATGGGTCCGGTGCGTGACCGCATCCCCAGCCCGCCGGGGGGGTTGAGGGCGGGGTGATTGAGAGTGGGGGGGTTGAGGGCGGGGGCCGGCGTGTCCTGCGTGTCCTGTGTAATGCTGGTGTTTGCTTTTGTGAAGTAGGTGATTACCAACGGCCCGGCGTGGCGCATGTGGCGCTGAGGGTTCTGAACTCCGCGCTGACATTTTCTTTGCGGGATGTGAAAACGTTCCTGCGCCTTAATGTGAAGTGTGTGTGTGTGTGTCTGTGTGTGTGTGTGTGTGTGTGCGTGTGAACTGTACCACTGAATATCCAGAGTTCCTCTAAACCCCAGTGTAACATTTAGGACATCCTTTATCAATCCATCCATTATGCTAGGGTCACGTGTGGGGGGTCGGGGGGGGGTTCCCCATGCCCATCCAGGGGAGAAGGTTTCGGGCGCTGGGCAGATAGACCCAGGACAGGGGGGCAATCTCTCACTGGACACACACTCACTCACACAGACACTTTCTATATGGGGCAATTTGGAGAACTCAATTGACTTGATCCATATTTTTGGACTGTGGGAGGAAACCGAAGAACCCGGAGGAAACCCACGCGGACACGGGAAGAACATGCAAACTCCACCCAGACTGGGATTCGAACCGGGAATCCCTAGAGCTGAGAGGAGAACATGCCAACCACTATTTAATGCTCTAAATTGCCCCATATAGAGTGTATCCCAGTGAGTGAGTGTGCCCAGCAAATGATTGGCACCCTGTCTTGGGTGTATCTGCCCACGTTCTCCCCTGAATGGGCATGAGGAAACCCCCCCCCCCACACCACCCCTCCACCTTATTACTTAAATAAGTTAAATATGTAATGAGTTCTGGGTTCTAATCCAACGCCCCCCCCCCCTCCCAACCCTGATGGGGTAAGTGGGCAGGGGGTGTAGAGTGTGATAAATGGATGAATTCACGGTGGCTCTCGGTTCGACCCGATACCTGTGAGTTCCAAAGCGTTCCACAGGGTCAGGACCCGGTTGTTCCTTTGGCCGCGCTGCGAATTGCTCTCCTACTGTGTGTCCCCCCGCCCCCGAACGTGTTCTAAAGGAAGGTGTAAAGGTTTTCTTACCCCCTCTGTAAGACAAATATTACCCCTCTACAAAAGTAGGGAATGAAAGGAAGTGTGTGTGTGTGTGTGTGTGTGTGTGTGGTGGGTGGGGGGTGCAGTAAGGCCTTTACTCAGTGAGCAAATCTCGGGCCGAAGCTGAAGGACTCGTCTATTGTCGGCCGAGCATCTGAAGAGTAATCACTTTTTCTCATGCAAAGTGTTTTTAAGAGCTCCAGC
>JAFMOD010000313.1:732125-747114 GCA_019802435.1 Corydoras maculifer | reverse complement strand
CGACCCTAATAGATAAAGTGGAAGATAATGGATGGATGGAAAACAGTTTCCCACTTGTGATTTGTTTGTACATGGTTTGCAAAGTCGTCCAGTACCAATCAGAAGTGTGGACACGCCTCCTTTTTGCTCTACTTTATTTCTTCAGCTTACTGTACATTACCCTTGGGCAGTTTTTTCTTCTAAAGGGGGCTCCTGAGAACTGGAGGCTGATGATAGACTGAAAAGTAAAATAAAAATCAATGTCCTCAGTCACACTGTGCACTAGGAATGCGACAATTCCTACCATAAAAAAACAAAAAACGTACCATTAATTAACCTGTGAGAGCGTCTCACCATCGCCATGACGACATTTACAAGAAAAATGATGTGTTATGTTGGCAACCAGAATTCTGGTCCAAGTGGTTCGCACGGAACAAAAGGTTCGACGTGCAGCAGCACTCTGATCTGCTCTGACAGGAACAAAATGTGGACTTTTCTTTATTTGCACAAAAGAATCAAAAAACATAATTAAAAAAAATACTATTAATATTCACCTAAGGGCCGTCTTTTCCGATAACGAAATAAAGTTTCATGTTTAATTCAAATTAATAGCAAACATACACAACTGCATGCCTTCTGTGATTCCTGACGTTTTTTTATTTCATTTCATTCATTCATTCATTATCTCCCGCTTTATCCTCTATTAGGGTCGTGGGGGGGTTCCCCATGCCCATCCAGGGGAGAACGTCTCGGGCGCTGGGCAGATAGACCCAGGACAGGGCGCCGATCCATCGCTGGGCACACACTCACTCACACATACACACTCTATATGGGGCAATTTGGAGAACTCAATTGACTTAATCCATGTTTTTGGACTGTGGGAGGAAACCGGAGAACCCGGAGGAAACCCACGCAGACACGGGGAGAACATGCAAACTCCACCCTGATGGGGATTCTAACCGGGAATCCCTAACGCTGAGAGGTGAACGTGCTAAACCACTAAGCCACCGTGCCGCCCTTATTTCATTTCATTTAAGTTAATTATGGCAAGTGATTTTTTTTAGTCATCTATTTAACCTTCTGTACTTACACCCAGAGTGTGTCCTCCGCATTTAACCCATCCATACTGTGAAACAGACACACACACACACACACAATACACACAATACACACAGAGCGATTGGGGTTAGGTCTCTTGTCCAAGGGCACTTTAGCCGTAGTGCCTGATGAGCCGGGGACCTTCAGGCTGGTTCCTCAACCACAAGTTCCTTAAACAACGATCGCACCGTCAGAGTCTGTAGGCGTCTCATCTCTGCTCATCTGTTTTATACAGTATGTTGCTTTTGTTTTGAAGGTGACTTTTTTAATTTAGATTTTTTATAATTGTGCACAGAAACCTAATGTAAGTAAGTAAACGTATAACCCTCCATTATCTGTATCCGGGTCAGACGGGGGCATCTGGATCTGCCTCTAAGCTGAAAAAAGCCTGCTTCAGACCAGAGGTATTTAAAACTGAGGGCAATATGTTTTTTTAATATCCATGTGTGTGTGTGTGTGTGTGTGTGTGTGTGTGTGTGTGTGTGTGTGTGTGTGTGTTGGACACTTATTTACATTTAATTTCCTGCTTTAACAGACAGTATCAGGGGCTGGACGTGGCTGTGGGGCGGTAAAAGGTCCAGGTCTGTTTTACATGAAGCTCATGAATCTGCAGACGTTTCCCACATTCACATCATTTTGTGGAACTTTTCTTTCATTCTGTTCTGTTCAGCCACGTCTACAGATCCACCACCTCGTCTCAGTGGTGGTGAGGGGGGGAGGGGTTTAGTGCAGCAGTACTGCTGGAGTTTCATTTAAACACCCCAGTGCCACTGCTGGGATAGGAATAAAGCACCCACCAAAAAATCCCTGCTTTGTGGTCCTGACCATTAGACAATTTATACCTAATAATTATATATATATATAAAACGGTGGCACGGTGGCTTAGTGGTTTGGCATGTTCTCCTCTTAGCACTAGGGATTCCCGGTTCGAATCCCCATCTGGGTGGAGTTTCCATGTTCTCCCCGTGTCTGCGTGGGTTTCCTCCGGGTTCTCCGGTTTCCTCCCATAGTCCAAAAACATGGATCAAGTCGATTGAATTCTCCAAATTGCCCCATATAGAGCGTGTCTGTGTGTCTGTGTGAGTGAGTGTGTGCCCAGTGATAGATTGGCGCCCTGTCCTGGGTGTATCTGCCCAGCGCCTGAGATTTTCTCCCCTGGATGGGCATGGGGAACCCCACCGTGACCCTAATAGAGGATAAAGCAGGAGATATGGGATGAATGAATGACTATATAAAACTTTTGATTCTCTATAGGTCAATATTCACAATGAAAGTTAGGCCACGCCCCATTTATTGCTCCATATAGATAGAGTTTGTAGTTCTAAAATTCCAGCCTGTAGTCCATCTGTGTTCGTTGTTGTTGTTCGTCCCCTGTTGGTTCTTTATACCTGGGTAGAACAGGTATCATTTGGGTGGTGGATTGTTTATGGTCAGTTCTGCAGTGACACTGATGTGGTGAAGGGGGGGGTTTAGTGCACCTCAGTGACACTGCTGGGATAGGAATAATGCCCCCACCAAATAACCCCTGCTCTGTGGTGGTACTATTGGGGTTCTGAGCATTAGAACAGAGTACACAGTATGTACTGTAGAACACACACAGATGGACTACAGAGTGGAATTGTAGAACTACAAAGTCCATCTTTACAGGAAGTGGAGATGAGAACAACTGAGACGATAATTGGAGCAGGAAGGAGGCGTGTCTAAACTTTAACTGATACTGTATATGTGTATATCTTAAGTTTTGTAAGTTCTGGAACAATAGCAGCCCCCCCCTCATTCTCACAAGTGACGAGTGCACAGGTGAATCTTTGGGCTGATTGAGTTTCCCCATGTTAAGTGTGTGTGTGTGTGTGGGGGGGGGGGCATGTCGGAGGTGGCGTATGTATAATAACGGAGCTCTTATTGCAGCCATTAGGGAGATGATTAAAGGGCGCGAGGGTTGATGCCAAAGTGGCGACGGAGTGATTTGTCTCGGCTCGAGAGGACGGGGATCGATGCAAACCGGCTGAACACGCCGTGTAAACTGATTAGCTCAGAGAGCGCCGGCTGTGTATTTACATACATTAACCTGTGGGCTGTCCACACCCGCGGCCGAGCCGAGGCAGAGCATGGGAACCGATGGCGGGTGATTGGGTTAATGTGCTAATGAGGGGGAGAGAGTGTTCTAATGACACAGTGTCGGTGTGTGTCGGGTACTCCGATACAGTGATGAGCGGCTTTGTCTCACTTTACACCGAATTTCTTATTGGTTTAGAAAAAAGAGAAGCTTTCTGGTCGTCTGTGAGTATCGATTGTGAACGCGGTTCCTTTAGGTTCCGTTTTTTAAACACAGCAGAACCTTCGTGATTTAAAGGCTTTGCAACAATTCACTGACATTACAAACCTGTGAACGTTTTCATCCAATGTTCTTACAGTTTTAGTGACGTTACAATGAGGATGAGGATGATGAGGATGAAGATAAGAGGATGGTGATAGGGATGATGTAGAGGATGAGGATGATGATGATAGTGAACACACACACATAATCCTATTTTAATTTTGAGGAGGATGATGAAGATGATGATAAGGATAAATATAAGGGTGAAGATGAGGAGGATATTAATGATGATGAGGATGACAATTAGAAATAAGATGATGAAGATGATGATGCTAATGCACACACACACACATAATCCTATTTTAATTTTGAGGTTGATGATGAGGATGATAATAAGGATGAATATAAGGGTGATGATGAGGAGGATATTAATGATGATGAGGATGACAATTAGAAATAAGATGATGAAGATGATGATGCTAATGCACACACACACACATAATCCTATTTTAATTTTGAGGTTGATGATGAGGATGATAATAAGGATGAATATAAGGGTGATGATGATGAGGATGATGATGAGGATGATGATGATGATGACACTTGGCTGTACTTCCTCAGACAGTTAAAACTGACGGGAGCTGAATGTTTGTGTTTCTGCAGAGATTCTTCTTTTTGAATGTGGTTTGTGTTATGATAGAACCTGTCTCATCCTGTGTGTGTGTGTGTGTGTGTGTGTGTGTGTGTGTGTGTGTGTGTGTGTGTGNCTCTCTCTTTCTCTCTCTCTCTGTGGTATGTCTACAGCTCTATTTACAGTCAGTCTGCTTCACAGGAATCTTGCGTACTTGTTTGTCTGAGTTCATAAGTTTTTTTTAAGCGGATTCAGAAGGCAGAACTCTGCGTCCCGCGTTCTCAACGCCGCCCTCCGTCTTTTCTGACGGTCTGTAAAATCTATCGGGGACATCGCGGCGCGGCGCGGCGGGCCGATGTTCTAAAAGTCTAAAATCCTGGGGAAAGCCTAACAGAAAAAAGTCTCTGAAGCTTTCGTGTAGGAGTTCCAGTTCTCGTCCAGCTCCCATCATTCAAGCGGACTTTATGAAACGTCTGTCGACGTCCTCGTGGCGTTCTTTAAGACCTTCACCCCTGAGTTCGGTCGGACGCCATTAAACAAAAGCTGCAGTCAGCGCTCCTGGAAACTTTTCCGCGGGGCGATTGGGAAATGGCCGGCTGCCCACCTGATAAACTAATGAATGAACAGCGGGAATGAAAAAAATGAATGGGGCAGAAGACGGGGGTGTGTGTGTGTGTGGGGGAGGGGGTCGGTGTGTGTGTGTGTGTGTGGGGGGGGGTGAATTAAACGTTCAGATTTCTCTCGGAATGCATGACATAATAGCTCTTGGACGCAGGTCCACTTCGTTTGGGAAGCTGGCTGTAAATGCGGCTCCTGCACGTTATCTTTTTCACATTTGCCCCCCACACCCCACAACCCCCTGCCTCCCTCCTCGGGTCAGAAAATGGCCCAAAATCCTGCGCAACCTCTTCGGTGCGAATCCTTCCTTCACACCCATCACTCCCTGCTTTTTGGAAATGTTTGGGACTTTAATCATCATTTATCCTCCAGTGTCTCCTCCTCCTCCTCCTCCTCCTCCTCCTCCTCTGTGTTTAGGCGTGTTTTGCAATGTGCCATGTGCGATGACTTCATCTTGTCTCATTTCTGGCCAGTAATAAGCAGTAAATGGCAAAGCCACTCGGGTCTGCAGAGGAATTAATAAGAGGCAATAAAGCACACCAGTGGGGGAAGTGGGCCGTCTTTAAGTAAACATTATGACTTCTCCTGGGGGCTCTGGCTTGATGAATCGGCCTCGGGCTCAGAGGCGGGTAATTGCCCCCTGATTCTTTACTGATGGGGCTAATGGGGGCCCCTCTGCTCCAGCCCTGTAATGGGATATATGGGCAAAAATGTGAGCTACGAACCTTTCGATGTAAAATTTCGAGAGATCTGCGGAAGATTCATATGATCTCATTTTGTCGGAGGGTCTCCCGGGTTCCGTTAGGTGTTTACTCTGAAATGGAGACGAGCTGAACTGCAGCGGAATCAGCGTCGGAGTGAATTAGGAAGCTTTATATGCTGAACATCGAACCTGGAAAATATAGCAGTCTGCTACAATAAAGACACGCCCCCTTCCTGCTCCACTTATTGTCCATGTTCTCAGTTCCAATTGGTTGCACGAAAACATATATATATATATATATACATCCATTATCTTCCTCTATTAGGGTCGCGGGGGGGGGGTGGGTGGTTCCCCATGCCCATCCAGGGGAGAACGTTTTAGGCGCTGGGCAGATACACCCAGGACAGGGGGGCAATCTATCACTTGACACACACTCACTCACACAGACAGACTCTATATGGGGCAATTTGAAGAACTCAGTTGACTTGATCCATGTTTTTGGACTGTGGGAGGAAACCGGAGAACCCAGAGGAAACCCACGCGGACACGTGAAGGACATGCAAACTCCACCCAGATTGGGATTCCAAACTGGAAATCCCTAGTGCTGAGAGGAGAACATGCTAAAAACTAAGCCACCGTGCCGCCCTATATATATATATATATATATATATATATATAAAATCAAACAAAAGTTTGGACACGCCCCCTTTCTGCTCCAATTATCGTCTCAGTTGTTCTCATCTCCACTTCCTGTAAAGATGGACTTTGTAGTTCTACAATTCCATTCTGTAGTCCATCTGTGTGTGTTCTACAGTACATACTGTGTACTCTGTTCTAATGCTCAGAACCCCAATAGTAGCACCACAGAGCAGGGGTTATTGGGTGGGGGCATTATTCCTATCCCAGCGGTATAACTGAGGTGGAGAAATGATGCCCTAACCCCCCCCCCACCACCACCACCACATCAGTGTCACTGCAGAACTGACCATAAACAATCCACCACCCAAATGATACCTGTTCTGTGATGATAAGAGAACCAACAGAGGACGAACAACAACAAAGAACACAGATGGACTACAGTCTGGAATTATAGAACCACAAAGTCCATCTATATGGAGCAGGAAGGGGGCGTGACTTTTGACTCGTACTATATGTTTTTTTTTGTTGAGACGTCTGCTGAGCGGTTGCACGGGATGGTTTTTAGATTTAAATGTGTATAATCCTGGTGTCACTGGGACTTTGATTTAAAATCCTCGGGTTAAAGAACAGGCTTCCAAAAACGCTGCAGAGAACCTCGGACCTCACTGTAACCTCCAGAGAGCTGTGCAGGAGAACCCCTTTATAAATGTTCTAGGCCTTTCACAGCCCAACGTTTGATCCTGGCTGTGTGTATGTGTGTGTGTATGTGTGTGTGTGTGTGTGTGCGCGCAGTCAAGAGTTTTTCATCAGAAAAGGAATTCCTCCTTTCACTCATCACCTCCCAGGGGTGCCTTTGCACAGTCTTCTTGCACGCACACACACACACACACACACACACAGAGGAACGATATACACACAACACACTTCCCCCCCCGGGACTTTAGGCATTGTGTTTGTGACACAAACTTCAGTGGAGACCCTGATGTCTGCACACACACGTTCTGCACTCGCGTGTCTGAAGCTCCACCGAGCAGAGCCTTCAGAACCCGCGACCCCGACCCCCCCCCCCCTCGCGCCTCAGATCTGAAACGCGGCTTTGGTCGAGCGCTTTCCGGTTCTCGACCTCGAACCCGACGCACTCCTTTGAAACGCTGTCGAGCCCGAGGTCCTGGCTGCCTGGATATCAGGAGCCGAACACCGTTCTCGAGTGCAAAGCATGTGTATTAAAGTGCCGGTGGAGGTGGGGGGTGGGGGGTGGGGGGTTAAGGTGGGGCAGCAGGAGTGTGGCACCGACCCATCCATCCATCTATCCATCATCTTCCGCTTTAGCCTCTATTAGGGTCGTGGGGGGGGTTCCCCATGCCCATCCAGGGGAGAACGTTTTGGGCGCTGGGCAGATACACCCAGGACAGGACGGCAATCTCACACAGGACAGGACACACACTCACTCAGACAGACACAGACACACTCTATATGGGGCAATTTGGAGAATTCAATTGACCTTGAATCCATGTTTTTGGACTGCCGGAAACCGGAGAACCCAGAGGAAACCCACGTGGACACGGGGAGAACATGGAAACTCCACCAGATGGGGATTCAAACCGGGAATCTCTAGCGCTGAAAGGAGAACATGCTAAACCACTAAGCCACCGTGCCAACCAGAAAGGAAGCGTTTTGTGTTATTCATCAGCTGCATACAAGATGCTGGTGGTTGGATATTTTTATTACCCAGGACAGTGGGGCAATCTATCGCTGAACACACACACACACTCTATATGGGGCAATTTAGAGAACTCTGTGTGAGGAAAGCGGAGAACCCGAAGGAAACCCACGCTGACACGGGGAGAACATGGAAACTCCACCCAGATTGGGATTCGAACCTGGAATCCCTTGTGCTGAGAGGTGAACGTTCTGAGCACTAAGCCCCCGTGCCGCCCTGTGGCACCGACCCCTGAGGAAAAGTCTGATTTCTGAACGGCGAGTCGGGCTCGCGTTTCGTCTCCTCCCTCGGCATCCAGCTTCTAAACAGGATCAGAGGCGAACAAACAGGCAAGGCGCGGCGCTAATAAGCCGAGGAGCCGGCGTCCGCCAGAGGTTTGCTTTTGTCCTGACGCCTTTCTTCCGCTCTTATCTGCCGAGCAGCGAGCGGCGGGCGCCCGTGTAAGCGTCCAGATTACACTGCGCAGCGTTTGTTACCCGCGAACGCCACACTCGCTGAGCCTGTTTGTCAGTGAAAGTCCTTTAGCGTCCCTCGCCGCCGCGTCCTGAATGGCATTGGGGGGGAAGGGGGGAGGTCCCGCGACGTTTAACCAAAAGTGGAGGGAACAGAGGACGAGAGACAGACAGGTAACGCGAGGATAATCCTATTAGTGGAACAAGTGCCTCAGAACAGCGGCGTACACATTTCGTAGGACGACGGGTTCTCGTCGTTCAACTCGTCATCGGATTCATATGAGGAGTCATGTGAAACGATTCGCTGGCTGTCCCAGGTCTGGCTCCATTGTGGGGACGTGGTTCCGCAAGCCCATACAGTGGAGAACGTTTTGGGCCCCCAAAATCCATGGCTGGGTATACACTCACCCACACGGGCACACATACTCCATAGGGGCAATTTAATGCATCCAATTCACCTTGAATCAAAGTGTTTTGGGTTGTGGGTGGAAACCGGAGAGCCCGGAGGAAACCCACATGGAAACGGGGAGAACATGGAAACTCCGCCCAGATTCGAACCCGGATCCCCAGCGCTGAGACGAGGACCTGCTCAGGACGCCTTCTATTTTGACCGTTTCCATTAGGGGGCGCCACATCTTCCAACACCCGCCTGTCCTCCCTCAGCACATCCACCTCCTCCTCGACCTTCCTCCTCTCCTCCTGCCCGGTGGCGCCGCCCTCCGCCCCTATATTCATTCATCCATTATCTTCTGCTTTATCCTCTATTAGGGTCGCGGAGGGTGGGGTGGGGGGGGGGTTCCCCCCATGCCCATCCAGGGGAGAACGTTTCGGGCGCTGGGCAGATACACCCAGGACAGGGCACCAATCAGATACAGATACACTCTATATGGGGCAATGTGGAGAACTCAATTGACTTGATCCATGTTTTTGGACTGTGGGAGGAAACCGGAGAACCCGGAGGAAACCCACGCGGACACGGGGAGAACATGGAACTTCCACCCAGATAGGGATTCGAACCGGGAATCCCTAGCTAACCACTAAGCCACCGTTCTGCCCCGCCCCTATATAATGTATATAAATTGTACGTATGTTCTTTTTGGATTGAGGGTCGGGGTTCCGATTCCTGTATCCTCCCTCTGACTCCTGAAATGTTCTCCGTCCGCAGAGTGAGGGTGAAACCGGGTTCCTGTCTGATGAGGCTCGTGAGTTAAAGGTTCTCGTAATGGCTGCCTTGCGTTCTCGTCTTGCGTTTCTTCGTTCTTTTTTCTCCTCCTGTCTGGTTGCCCTCTCCTCGTTCTCCTGGCGGGTTCTCAGGGTCTCCGGCTTTCGGAGGGAACGTGCGGCGGTGTTGATGGGTGTCAGATGAAGGATTTCGGAGCGGGGCTGATGTAATGCTGCTGACGGCTGTTCCGTTCTTCGGCGCTCTCCGCGGGGAGTTCGGAGAACAGAGACTCGGCGGAAAGTAAAGTTTAGCGTCGGTTCCTTTCGGCTAAATGTAGAGAACCCCAGACGGAACCCACGTTGAGAGAACGTCCTGACCACGTTACACCTCTCAGGCTCTCTCGTGGTTACGTTCTAATTGTTTTTACTCTCATTGTCCTTCTCATGATCTCGAATCACCATGCAGATGGACTTTGAAGTTCTAGAATCACAGTTTGTAGTCTGTTCTACGACAGTACGGACCCCTCCCACAACAAAACTGTTCTCCGATGATCACTACCATGAGCAGAGCTGGTATTATTAGGGTGGAGGGTGGTTCTCAACACTGCAGTGACACGGACGTGGTGGTGCCGTGTCAGTGTGTGTCGCTGGTATGAGTGGATCACACAGCCGGCTGAGTAGCTGAGTATCAGTGTCCTTTTTCAGCATCATGTGATCACTGTGTCTGATTCTACAGCCACAAGGTGGAGCATTAACAGCACCACCATGTCAGTGTCACCGTAGAACTAAGGTTCCTCCACCACCCTAATAAGTCCTGCTCTGGAACATTCATTCATTCATTATCTCCCGCTTATCCTCTATTAGGGTCGTGTGGGGGTTCCCCATGCCCATCCAGGGGAGAACGTCTCGGGCGCTGGGCAGATAGACCCAGGACAGGGCGCCAATCCATCGCTGGGCACACACTCACTCACACAGACACACTCTATATGGGGCAATTTTAGAGAATTCAATTAACTTGATCCATGTTTTTGGACTGTGGGAAGAAACCGGAGAACCCGGAGGAAACCCACGCAGACACGGGGAGAACATGGAAACTCCACCCAGATGGGGATTCGAACCGGGAATCCCTAGCGCTGAGAGGAGAACATGCTAACCACTAAGCCACCGTGCCACCTTGCTCTGGAACATCTGAATTAAATCTACATATGTAGTTAGTAAATAATTAATCAGATCTGTTGTTATTTATAATTTAAAGACCATAATTAAAATCCAATTAATAAACAAATCGTAACGATGAATCAATTCATAAGCAGCAACGGGAGAAAGTTGATCCTGGTCTTTGACTTTGCTGCCCCATTTGCCCCTGACTTTCAGCTCCTGGATTCATGCGTGTAATTTATGTTAAATTGATTTGCCTAATGTGCTTAAAATAAGAATCTTTTTTTTTTTTTTTTTGGATTCGACTGAATTGGGTTTTTGAAACCTGGTTAATCGCTCGGCTTTCAGTCGGCGAGGATTAGAGACGAACCCGCATGAGCAGACCGCCGTCTCACGCTCGCCCGGCTAATTGAGTGTGAGACGCCGTTAACGAGAGGAATGAGTTCTAATGAATATTTATACTTAAAAGCCGTGTGTTTTGGCGTGAGCGGCTTATGATCTACGCTTCCATGGCTTTTACATCGATTTAAATGTTCTCCTTGTTTAAAGTACGCACAACGTCCTTCATGTTCTAATATACAGTACCAGCCCAAAGTTTGGCCACGCCCCCTTCATACACCATTGTCTATGATCTCCACATATAGATGGACTGTTCATCTGTGTTCTTTGTTCTTGTTCGTCCCCTGTTGGTTCTCTGTTCACCACAAAACAGGTATCATTTGGGTGGTGGATTGTTTACGGTCAGTTCTGCATTGACACTGATGTGGTGGGGGGGGTTTGTTCATTCATTCATTCATTTATTCATTAATTATCTTCCGCTTTATCCTCTATTAGTGTCGCGGGGGGGGGTTCCCCATGCCCATCCAGGGGAGAACGTTTCGGGCGCTGGGCAGATACACCCAGGACAGGGCGCCAATCTATCGCTGGACACACACTCACACACACAGACACACTCTATATGGGGCAATTTGGCGAACTCAATTGACTTGATCCATGTTTTTGGACTGTGGGAGGAAACCGGAGAGCCGGGAGGAAATCCACACGGACACGGGGAGAACATGCAAACTCCACCCAGACTGGGATTCGAACCGGGACTCCCTAGAGCTGAGAGGAGAACATGCTAAACCACTAAGCCACCGTGCCGCCTCGAGGGGGTTTTAGTGCAGCAGTGAACATTTCAGCGACACTGCTGGGATAGGAATAATGCCCCCACCCAATAACCCCTGCTCTGTGATGGTACTATTGGGGTTCTGAGCATTAGAACAGAGTACACAGTATGTACTGTAGAACACACACAGATGGACTACAGAGTGGAATTGTAGAACTACAAAGTCCATCTCTACAGGAAGTGAAACTGAGAACATGGATGATAAGTGGAGCAGACAGGGGGGGTGTCCAAACTTTTGATTGGCACAGTGTTCATGTGAGCCACTTATTTTGGTGTGTAGTGCAGGATTGGTTAATTTAACGCACTGAATGTTGGGTGGTGGCACGGTGGCTTAGTGGTTTAGCACGTTCGCCTCTCAACGCTAGGGATTCCCGGTTCGAATCCCCATCTGGGTGGAGTTTCCATGTTCTCCCCGTGTCTGCGTGGGTTTCCTCCGGGTTCTCCGGTTTCCTCCCACAGTCCAAAAACATGGATCAAGTTAATTGAGTTCTCCAAATTGCCCCATATAGAGTGTGTGTGTGTGAGTGAGTGTGTGCCCAGCGATGAATTGGCGCCCTGTCCTGGGTCTATCTGCCCAGCGCCCGAGACGTTCTCCCCTGGATGGGAACCCCACCGCGACCCTAATAGAGGATAAAGTGAGAGATAATGAATGAATGAATGTTGGGTTTGTGGAACCTCCAGAGGTCATGCCTCATCGCTGAGATCTTGTCCTCCATCAAAGACCAAAGAGCTTCAGAAGGTCAGCACTCTGAGGTGAACCCATAAGATCTCTTTAAACTCTCTGAGAACATTAATAATGACCCCCCCACACTGAGGCCCGGATGGTTAACCATCCTTTAAGGCGGCGATGCTTTGCTTCAGAACGTGGATCTTGTCTCCGCGCCTCCACCACGCTCCCCACCTGTCTTCGTATTTCCTGGCGTAGTTTCTGGCGTTCTCTTGCTTGTCTTCTCTTTACAGAGGTTCTAAATCATCTGGAGACTGGAGATCGGGGAACGTGGAGGTTCAAACGCTCCACAGAGTGTCAGAGAGCAGTCAGTTATGGCGTGGAGGGCTCGCCGCGTGGTTCTGCCTTTCTGCCCGCACTGAACGGAAACGAGTTGCCGGACGGCGCGAGAGCCGGCGAACGAGCGCCGACTCCGGGCCTCGGGCCGTCTGATCTCTCTCTCTCTCTCTCCGACAGCGCTGTCAGAGCCGGAGCGCTTCAGCTCCGCTCGTGTTCTCCACCTGGGCCAGAAATCGATCTGGAGCCGGAGAACCTGCGGAGAAACTTGTGGCCTTCCGCGGAACTTTCTTCACGAGGAGCGTTTTGATGTTTACTTTGGGCTTTCGAGGGAAGCGAGCGGATCCAGATGATGGACTGTATTCATGTGGGGGTGATTACAGGGAAAGGCCTCGGTCTAATGTGTTGTGATTGGTTTTGGGGGGGCGGCGGCGGCGCGTGGGGGGGGGGGGCGGGTTAATTGGCTTGTTGTTTTGCTTTTGTTTCTTTTGGGTGAACTCGGATTGCTCGCAGATGTTGTTGTGAATGGAAAGAGTGGAAGAGAAAAACAAATCCCTAAACAAACAGACTCCGCTGCGTTCGTCTGAACGCTTGCAGGTTGCAGGACGGGGTGACGTCGCCATGGTAACTTTAACAGCAGGGGGCTTTCATGTACCACGGCCCAGCTGTTTGACATCACAGCATCAAATGCCACGTGGCACGGCCGGGCCGGACCCACGCTCGAGAGAAACGGTCCAATCATCCATTATCATCCACTTTATCCTGTACTAGGGTTGCGGGGGGGGGGGTTCCCATGCCCATCAAGGGGAGAACGTTTTGGGTGCTGGGCAGATACACCCAGGACAGGGGGGCAATCTATCGCTGGGCGGAAAATGATAGTACACATAAGAAAAGCATATACACCATATAAACAGTGTGCGTACATGACCTCTACACATGGGGGATGCCCGTCGAGTGGCGCTATACTTACATTTACTTAAAGAGCATGCACCCCTACACAAGAAACAAAAATAGGACATAATAAAAATACATTATAAATAAAGGCAAAAAGATAGCATCCTCTGATTAAGTGCCGACGATACACTGAAAATGAGATCCGGGGTAAGAGATCTGGGGTAAGAGAACAGGGGTAAGAGAACAGGGGTAAGAGCTGTGTATTGTCCTATGGCAACCATGAGGTTAGCGACTTACTGCATGCCGCCCGTGTTTTCTTTTTATGGTAGACGACTTGATGTAAGTGCACAGTGATAGATTGGCGCCCTGCCCAGCACCCGAAACATGGGGGGGGGATTTTTTTTAAGGTTTGGCTTTTGTTGGAGACGTTCGACATCAGAACCTCAGATCTGTTATTGCTCCTCAAAACCAGCGATGCTCAATAAATCGATGAAAGTTGTAAAGTAGGTGACCTACGACCTGTGACCCCTGTCCTTTAATGTGAACCTACAGGTGTCCTGGCTTAGATGAGGCACTAAGGAATGCACAGTCGCCATGGAAACACAGTCCCAGGCCAGTTCTGCTGCGGAGAAGAAAAAGAGGGTGGAGACCATCGTGGCGACCAAGAGCTCCTCCCTGTCCCGAACTGAGATCAGCGAGAAGGCCGTCGCCTCCAGCACCACCTCCAACGGTATGCAGAACCTGTACCTGCACCCCACATCCTCCACCTTAAGGGCTTCACCACCAACGTGGTCCATATGATAAATACCATAACATACTGGTACATACCATTACATACTGGTACATAATGGTACATAGTGATACATACTGGTACATAGTGATACATATTGGTACATACCATTACATAGTGATATATACCATTACATACTGATACATACTGGTACATAGTGATACATAGTGATACAAAGTGATACATACTGGTACATAGTGATACATAGTGATACATAGTGATACAAAGTGATACATAGTGATACATACTGGTACATAGTGATACAAAGTGATACATAGTGATACATACTGGTACATAGTGATACATAGTGATGCAAAGTGATACATACTGATACATACTGGAACATAGTGATACATATTGGTACATACCATTACATAGTGATATATACCATTACATACTGATACATACTGGTACATAGTGATACATAGTGATGCAAAGTGATACATACTGGTACATAGTGATACATAATGATACAAAGTGATACATACTGAAACATACTGGTACATAGTGATACATAGTGATACAAAGTGATACATACTGGTACATAGTGATACATAGTGATGCAAAGTGATACATACTGATACATACTGGTACATAGTGATACATATTGGTACATACCATTACATAGTGATATATACCATTACATACTGATACATAC
>JAFMOD010000313.1:618823-731796 GCA_019802435.1 Corydoras maculifer | reverse complement strand
CTCTCTCTCTCTCTCTCTCTCTCTCTCTCTCTCTCTCTCTCCCTCTCTTTCTCTCTCTCTCTCTCTCTCTCACACTCTCTCTCTCTCTCTCTCTCTCTCTCTCGCTCTCCCGCTCTCTCGCACCCTGTCCCACTCTCTCACTGTTGTTCATACCCAGATGGCCTGCACTCTTTTATTAATCAGAGGTGAGGCGAAGGGGTGCGTCGTTTTCTTGTTGTGAAAAAAACATGGCTGCAATTTGGTTTTAGTAATTGCAGATTTTTCTCGGTAATGAAGAGCTAATTACTCTGCAACATACGGTTTCTTTTGCACGTCGCGCACGGTAATAATTCGGATGGGATGAAGTTGTCAAAGTGGTTGCAGTGCGATATTTGTACTGAGAAATGTTTTATTACTAACATCCCCAGTCCTCAGTCCTCAGTCCTCTGTCCCCTGTCCTCTGTCCTCTGTGTAGTGTATAGAGGTATTTGTGGAGGTGATGATGTTCTGATGGTGCTGGTCTGCAGCAGGGGGCTCCACTCTGTACAATCACTAAGAATTTCATTTTTATATTAAAATATAAAACATTTGTATATACGGTATATATACATATATAAATTTTTTATTTTTTTTTATTATAAAATATATATATTATTTTATTATTCGGGCTGCACGGTGGCTTAGTGGTTTAGCATGTTCTCCTCTCAGCGCTGGGGATTCCCGGTTCAAATCCCAATCTGGTTGGAGTTTGCATGTTCTCCCCGTGTCCGCGTGGGTTTCCTCCGGGTTCTTCGGTTTCCTCCCACAGTCCAAAAACATGGATTAAAGTCAATTGGACATCTGAAGTCCACCCCCCACGGGATCTCAGTACAGAACCCCACAGGGGCTGCACACACACACACACACACACACACACACACTCTTGTTCACATTACGTTACATCATGTTATTCATAATGACTTATAAGAACCCTAGTTTGATGTTTGGGGTGAGAACACAGAGCCTAAAAACTGCCCCCAGGAGCGAGAGAGGGTCAGGGGCCTCGTTTAAAGACCCACACTTGCAATTTCGGTGAAATCTGGATTCAAACCCAGGTCACGGTGGTGAGAACACCAGAGACAGAACGCTAACAGGAGCATGAAACCGTCCAGCGACAGCAAATCCATTAATAATCGATTAATAACCTCATAACGTTTCCTTGTAGTCCTTTAAAATCATCACAGATTGAGATTAAGATTAAAATCCTCACTCAAATCCAGCTGCACTTATTCCAAACAGTGTACGTTCTGACAGCCTTTAGCATTAGTATAACATCCATACTGCCACCGGCGCCTCCACCACGCTCATAATATAACTTACACATTCCCACATTCCCAGTGTGGTTATAATTACCTCTCCACCCCCCCATACTCATAACCTCTTATCTGATGTAACCCAAAGCCCCCCTCGTTCCAAACTCCGGCAGTCCACACGGCCCCCTGAGGACGCACCAACAAAAGGCGATTGTTAAGAGCGGAGGGGATGATTCAGAATCAGCTCTTTAAAAGGGTGTCAGAGAACTGAACCCAGACCTGGGGGTCTGCCATGTGCAAAAAAACCTAAGAAAGTGTGCAGTGAGTGCAGTGTTAGGTTCTGATGCTGACGAAACTCAGTTTGTGTTTTAGTTTCGAACCTATATCATGATTATATACTCAGTGGTGTGTGGTACTATACATAGAACCAAATATAGAACAGTTTGGAAGTATACAGTACCACCCCCTTCTTTCTCCATTGTCTATTCCCTCCACTTACCATAAATATGGACTTTATAGTTTTATAATTCCAGACTGTAGTCCATCTGTGTTCTTTGTTCTTGTTCGTCCCCTGTTGGTTCTCTTCTCATCACAGAACAGGTATCATTTGGGTGGTGGATTGTTTATGGTCAGTTCTGCAGTGACACTGATGTTGTGGGGGGTTTAGTGCAGCAGTGCTGCTGTAGTTTCATTTCTCCACCGCAAAGACACTGCTGGGATAGGAATAATGCCCCCACCCAATAACCCCTGCTCTGTGGTGGTACTATTGGGGTTCTAAACATTAGAACAGAGTACACAGTATGTACTGTAGAACACACACAGATGGACTACAGAGTGGAATTGTAGAACTACAAAGTCCATCTTTACTGTAAGTGGAACTGAGAACATGGAGGGAACTTTTGAGTTTTTTGTTTTTCGCTTTTTATCTTTTGGAAGTAAAAGAACGGTGGAAAAGACCGGGGTTGAGTCAGAATAGGGAGCGGGGACTGGGGGGTTGCGGGGGGGTGAGGGGGATGGGGTGGGTGGGGGTGTTGCAGCGAGTTCGTGAAGGGAGTTTTTTGGAAATTTGTAAAGGAATGCGTGCAGCGGCTTTGTGGGGTGTAAAATTTGGCGCCTCACATTTGGCGCCGTTTCGGGCAGAGTGTGACCGATGTTGGCAGCGAGGCGGGTGTTGTGCCGAGAAGAAAGGCATCGACAGCAAGGACAATGATCTGCCCCACACAACAGGTGCAGAGAAAATTGAGCCCACAGTCAGCCGAGTGTTCTGCGGAGGAAAAGGGCTTTTGATCCCAAACTCACTTTAAAGGCCACCCTCTGAAGGTTCGAACCCGGTCCGGAACCGAACGCTGGGACGCGTGATGGGCAACATTTTAAAAGCTTTGGGTTTTTCTGCTGCATGCAGAATGTTGACATGCATGGTGTGCAATGTTACCGGTGTAAAGCATTTCAACAGTGGACTCTGGAGCCACAAAGTCCTCGTTACGCCCATATATGGCGAGGATAAATACTTCTAGAATTGGATATTTTCTTGGGCGACACGGCGGCTTAATGGTCAGTGCTGGGGATTCCCGGTTCCAATCTCCATCTGGGTGGAGTTTCCATGTCCTCTCCGTGTCTGTGGGGTTTCCTCTGCGTTCTCCGGTTTCCTCCCACAGTCCAAAAACATGGATAAAGGTGAATTGAATGCTACAATTTGCCCCATATAGATTGGCTTTGTGTGAGTGAGTGTGTGCACAGCGATAGATTGGCGCCTCTGGAAAGGTATGGGGGGCAGGTTCCCCATACCCATCCAGAGAGGAACGTTTCAGGCGCTGGGCAGATACACCCAGGACAGGACACCAATCCATCGCTGGACACACACTCACTCACACAAACACTCTTTATGGGGCAATTTGGGGGTGGACATAAACATCCACTGGGACCAATAGTTGGTTCCCGATGCATCCGCTGGTGTAACGAATCAAGGCTGCATCTAAGCCTGTAATTGTGACAGCGCCCCCTACAGGGAGGATGGGGAACTGCGTGACAAGAGGTAAACGTTGCAGTGTGCTTTATAAATGACAACGAAATACTCTATATATATATAAATGTATTTATCAGTATCTGTTACCCGTCATTAAGCCTCACCGAAGTATGACGGGGCTTTGGGGGGGGATGGCGTGTTACAGCTACCTGATGGAATGGTCCCACTGGTGCCGAGGGTCGTGCAGTGGGGATTTTATAGTCCTCATATGTGTGTGTGTGTGTGTGAGGGGGCATTTATAAAAAGGTAAGTGAGAGGAAATAAAAGAGAGATAGAGACGAAGAGCCCCCCCCTCCTCCTCCTCCTCCTCCTCCTCCTCCTCTTTTAAGGCGGTATTTAAATGATGGGATGGAGCGAGGGAAGCTGAATGTCAGCAGACAGGAATAAAGTTCCTGTTAGCATTGCGCTTAGAAAGTAATTTCCAGATAGCGTGTCGCGGCCCATCTTTGTGCCTCAGATAAGGGTTCATTTCAGACACTGGCGCTCCCGCCGCCCCTATTCTCACACACCTGTGATAACAGCTTGTGGAGCCTAATTGAAAATGTGCTTCAAAATGGATTTTCGCTCGCCCCTCGTCTCGCCTCCAACCCCTTTCACTTCACGCTCATGCTCGGCCCCCACTCTCTGCGCTTCCCGGGATGTCGTTGCTCCTCTAGTGGGGAAAACGCTGAATGGATGCCGAGGACGGAGTGTGTGTGTGTGTGTGTGTGTGAGTGTGAGGATCATTGCTCATGGACATGTCAGAGCAGTGGCAGGGGCACGATCAGTCTTATTAATGAAATCATTGATCACTTGATGGGACTCATAATCAACTGTTTTGGCACTCTGTTACTTTGCTGCACCACTACCCTACACACACACACATACACACACACACACACACACACACACACACACGCACACACACTCTTACAATTGCAGACTTATGCACTCAAGACACACGACATACATTCAGACATTCAAACACACACATATACAGACCACTGTACAGGCACATGTAAGTAGCACACACACACATGTGCATCCTATCCCGGCACTTCAAGAGCTAAATGCAGCAAACCACCCTGAATGGATTTCCAGTTTTTTTTTACACAATTAAACACATTCAGAATAACTTTGGTGCACTTTAGTATCTGTAGTTCTAAGCATTGAATAGAGAACAGGAGAACATACCAACTACACACAAGGGGTTTGCTGACTCACCTGCAAATAGAACCCCGATGCTGTGAGATGAAAGCACTGAGCACGTTGTTTTTGTACATATTACAATATCCCAGCACTTTAAACTAATAATAACTCATAAAAAATAGAAGTTATAAACTTTATTGATTAATAAAGAAAAAAAACGTATTAATATTAAATGAGACGCTGTGTTTTTCATCACACGCATTTTAAAAACTGAGTCTGCTGCATTCTTAGTTTAACAATAACTCAGTGGTACATCGGGGGTTAATCACGGTCCTTCAGATTAAATGTTAAAGAGGTTTAGAGCTACAGTTTATAAATCTGTCATGTAAACACTTCTGTACAAAACTTATCTGTACAAAAAAAGCAGAAATAAAAACAAAACTTCGGACTAGAAATAATAAAATCAACCAAAAAAACAAAAAAATGAAGGAAGTGGAACATTTAGAACATTCCAATCATTCGCAAAAAATCTTAATATTTCGTTCAAGACTTTATACAATAAATGGAGCTCAAAACGTTTATTGGATATTTCAACTGAGACCGTACTTTTTTTTTTAGGTGAATGCGGTACATTTAACAATAAACACAACATTTTTTTAAAAAACGGTAAATTTTTCCATCAATAGAATATTTAGTTTAAATGACGTCTTATATGAATAAAACTGTATATTTACGTTATACAATAAACAGCATTCAGCTAAAAATACGTTCTTTAACGAATAGAACCTTGAAGTAAAAAACAGCACATTCTTCAGTAAAAGGCAAATTTAGCCAAAAGCAAACAAAAAACAATTCAACTAAAACTTTTAACTAAAAGCAGGAAATTATACAAGAAATAGAAGATTAAGCTAAAAAACTTTCAAATATGAAAAATAAAATAAAATAGGGGCGGCACGGTGGCTTAGAGTTTAGCACGTTCGCCTCTCAGCGCTAGGGATTCCCGGTTCGAATCCCCATCTGGGTGGAGTTTCCATGTTCTCCCCGTGTCTGCGTGGGTTTCCTCCGGGTTCTCCGGTTTCCTCCCACAGTCCAAAAACATGGATCAAGTCAATTGAATTCTCCAAATTGCCCCCTATAGAGTGTGTTTGTGCGATGGATTGGCGCCCTGTCCTGGGTCTATCTGCACAGCGCCCGAGACGTTCTCCCCTGGATGGGCATGGGGAACCCCACCGCAACCCTAATAGAGGATAAGCGGGAGATAATGAATGAATGAATGAAAATAAAATAGCTAATAGCTAAAACCTGCATAATATAATAAACAGGATCGTTTCAATACAATAAATAAATAAAAACAAATAGTTATTTTATTATAAACAATTGGAAAAATTTTGAAAAAACGCAGAACATTTAACAAAACAGTCAACTTTACAAGAAATCACACATTTTACAAAAAAAAATGTACATATTGCAAAATTGATTTGATTTGCGTAAGAAAACTGCATCATACACACACACACACACACACACACACACACACACACAAAACATTTTAGGAAATTGTGGAACATCACCTCTGTTGCTCGTCTCTTATCTCGTCTCTCTCCTGTTCTCCAAATTTACCTTCTCCACCCCCCGTCCCCCCGTCCCCAGCCCCTTTCGAAATGCCCCCAGCAAGCTGGAACAATGCAGCCCAAATTCTTTAGTGCCGTCGAGGTCACGCTCATGTCCCTCTCCTCGCCTTTGGAGTTCATTTCCTGCAGCAGTGGGGAGACGGGCATCAGGCTGGCACAGATCACAGCCTCTGCATGGCCTTGGGACACGGATTTGATCAGACTCCGCTGGTTCTGGGGCGGAGGGGCCCTCAGCGGGTCTGCCCCCGCATACGCGGGCGCACACGTCCAACTTTGTTGTTTGCGCAGCCCGGCAAACTTCAGGTGGACCTCGTGGAACGATCTGAGCGGAAACTTGGGGTCTGTGATTAAGACGCCGAGCTTTTGATGCGCCGCCCTGTTGGGCCCTTTCACTCCAGAACGCGCGCCGATAACCAAACACCACTTTTCACACACACGTCAATTTCTAACGATGATAACGGCCGCGCGTGCGTCCTTCATAAAATCCCCTTTTTGATGGAAACCGTGGAAACGAGCTCCGTTCTCTTTGATGCTCCAACAGCTCAGGTTCCTCTGAGGACGTCCTCAGATTTGAAACATCACTGTGAGCGTGTAGTCACTCATCGCACTGCTGGGCCCTCAAGCCATGTTCCAAAGGACCAATGTATTAAATTAAACATCAATATTCAGTAAAATGACAAATTCACAACAGTTTCTATATTTTAAACTATATTTTAATTTCTACGAAGATCGTAATCCTATTAAACACTCCGCTAACACATGGGTTGAGACATTGTAACATTATAGGATTTTAATTATGATTTTTTTCATGATGGCCCTCAAATATTTCAGATCATGAACTCATGAGTTTGTTGCACCTCAACGTCCCGACCTTCTTTGGGATGTGTTGCATTCCTACGCTTCGCTGTCTCTTCCTGAAAACCCCGAACATTCTGGAGGGAAATAGAGCGGCATGATGGCACAATGGACAGTTTGTTCGTTGTAGAGTTTGCATTTTCTCCCTGCGTCTAAAGACATGTAACTCGGGTAATTAAAGGGTATGAATGGGTTAGATTCCCCTGCGATAGGGACCCCTCTGGTAGGGACCCCTATACAGGATCCAATAGAATCAACAAGCATGTAGGTAAAGCCTTTGATGTTCTAATGGTACATAGAGTCTATTATGTATAAGGGTCGGGGTTGAAGAGTAAACCCCTCTGGTTCTGGGTCCGAGGGGCCCTCAGCGGGTCCCTCACTCACAACCACGCCGGTGCTGCTAAATTTTATTGTTTCCGTAACCCAGCAAACTTGATCTGAGCAGAAAGTCACGCCTGCTATATTCTTATATTTTATATTTTTATTATAACGTAGGGATTCCAGGTTCAAACCCATCTGGGTGGAGTTTCCATGTTCTCCCCGTGTCCGCGTGGGTTTCCTCCGGGTTCTCCGGTTTCATCCCACAGTCCAAAAACATGGATCAAGGTCGAATAAATGCTCCAACTTGTGTGTGTTTATGTCTGTGTGAGTGAGTGTGTGTCCAGTGATAGATAGATTGCCCCCCTGTCCTGGGTGTATCTGCCCAGCGCCCGAAACATTCTCCCCTGGATGGGCATGGGGAACCCCCCCCGCAACCCTAATAGAGGATAAAGCGGAAGATAATGGATGGATAGATTTTTATTATAAGTAGTAATTGCTATATTTTAATTTTTAATTTTTAAAATGTATTTTATTGTATTACTTAAATTTTCAAATTCTATTAAGGGTAATCTGGGCCCCTGAAATGCAATTTCGTTTATATTTCATGTAGTACATGTTATGTGAATGACGATAAAGTCTCCTTAATCCTAAAGTAGAATGAAGTCCTGCAGTCTGCTGACGGTCTCAGGCTTTAACGACGGGATAGGCTGGTTTTATAGTTCAGATCACGCCGTGTCCGTTTCGTATCTCCTTCTAATGATACCCAGTCCATCAAAAGTTCCCCGTGACCCACTCCACACTATGATTAGTGCAGTGCAGGCTGCGTCCCATTCACCCCGTCACCTCCTGCCCCGGGTGTAGATTGGGATTGTGCTGTGGGTTTGGACCCTCATCATATCATTTGTGCATCTCCGAGTCCCCGTGCTCGCCTCCCGACGTCGGATCGGTCCGGGGTCAGGGCTGGGTGGCTCCGCCCACGGCGGCTCGACGGAGTCAGTAAATCACAGAGGAGGAGGATGAGAGGAGAGGACACCGTCTGCTCATCC
The DNA here is from genome assembly GCA_019802435.1 of Corydoras maculifer. NCBI lineage: Eukaryota > Metazoa > Chordata > Actinopteri > Siluriformes > Callichthyidae > Corydoras > Corydoras maculifer. The sequence continues at coordinate 723,521 of JAFMOD010000313.1, read as the reverse complement.
GGTTCTTTTGGAGGCTGACATTGCCGGCGTCCTCCCACTGAGAGGAGCCGGGCCGGGCCGGGCCGGGCGGGAGTGTCCTGACCCTACAGCCAAGGTTCATTACACTCAGATTGTACTCTCCATGACGGTCTCCGCTGTGTGGATCACATCTCCTCCATCTTCAGTCAGAACATTATATTACATGCACACTCCTCATAATAAAATCCATCCATCCATCCATTATCTTCCGCTTTATCCTCTATTAGAGTCGCCGGGGAAAAACGTCTCGGGTGCTGGACAGATACACCCAGGAGAGGGCGCAATACGATGCAGGGCAATGAACTGTTCATCTAACCATCAATCCATTATCTTTCGCTTTATGCTCTACTAAGGTTGTGGGGGGGGGGGGGGTTTCCCATGCCCATCCAGGGAGAATGTTTCGGGCGCTGGGCAGATACACCGAGGATAGGACGCCAATCTATCACTGGGCACACACTCACTTACACAGACACACTCTATATGGGGCAATTTGGAGAACTCAATTCAGATTGTTCCATTTTTTTGGACTGTGAGAAACCCGGAGAACCTGGAGGAAACCCATGCGGACACGGGGAGAACATGGAAACTCCACCCAGATATGGATTCGAACCGGGAATCCCTAGCGCTGAGAGGAGAACATGCTAAACCACTAAGCCACTAATAAAAATTATTATTTTTTTTTTAAATCAAGTCATCTAGATATAAGTTCCCACTGTGTACCATGGTGTAAACCACTTTCTTTACCAATCATTGGTGTTGCTCGAACCACATAGAGGTGGTGATACGTCTCAAGCCTCATCAGTTTGGTTGTACAGAGAGAGTACATAAACCTCCACAGGCTCCTGAAGCGTTAATATGTTAAATCTCAAGGTCATCGCAGCGACGGCGTGGATTTGTATAGGGAACACACACACACACACTTTAACTTATTCATGAGATGAGCAGTCAGTCAGACTGATGCAATAAAGTCAAATCATCAGGTGAGCGACGGTGCTGCAGACTGAAGCACTTTGTTGATCTGCGAGGTGAACAGCGAACGGAACTCGGATAATCGCTCCGTACTAATGTGTCCGGCATGAACAACACGTCCACCCCTGAGGGAGGAACCACCCCGGTACTGGTGTGAAGTTCCTGAAGACGCCCAAAAATATGGCGTCATTAAATGTGTCTCGCGTTGGTCAGGATTTCGTTTCCAACTATTATTCTGAAAAACGTGGCGGTGCAAACACTAAACTACGTTAAGACACACACACATACACACACCCTGTCCTTTTATGAGCAATTTGGCAACCTCATGACTCGGTTTCGGCGTATATGGCGGAGAGGCTGGGCAGCCCTTATTATGTCTGCCTCCTCATCAATGCAGCCATTGTCTGCATCTGGTGCAGTTTCAGCTCCCTCAGGGGGCAGAGGAGGGGCGGCTGGAGTGATGAGGTGGAGCGCTGGAGGAGGACGACGCTGCTCAACTTGTTTCTCGTCTTTTTTTTTTTTTTGCGTGTAAGCGTCTTAGGAAAGTTTGATTCTTCCTCGAAATGCGGAGGAGACGCCCCGGCCATCGCAACGACGGCAATGGGGGTTCGATAAGCGTTAAAGTTTAATAAGCAATAAACGGAGCATCACAGAGTCACAACTCATCAGTCGTTATTCTGAACCCAGTCCGGCGTCCTGTAACTCCGTGCTGCTACGGGGTGAATATCGGGGCATTTTACATTTCCTCCATGTGGACGACATTCTCATACAGAGATGCTGACGTCATTCATTCCACACGATTCAAGGTAAAGGCACCGTGTTCAATGTCTAACAGCTGCCGCCATCAATCCTCCAGCTCGTACCCCTCAAACTATAAGCCCCCACTTTTTACTCTATATAATATCATCGCAGATGGATGGGTTTGTTATGGAAATTATAAGTTCAAGTAATTTATATAGCGCTTTTTACAACAGAACATTGTTACAAAGCAGCTTTACAGAGTTAAAAGCCTTTAAACCCCCAAAGAGCAACCCAAAGCGACAGTGGCTAGAAAAAACTCCCTGTTGTGTTCATATTTTAAGGAAGAAACCTTGTGAGGACCGAGGCTCAGTGGGGGACTCATCCTCCTTGAGCGGCCGGGCAGCATGTACAGACTGTGTGATGATCATGTGACCTGTATTTAACAACTGGAAAACTATATAAGTCCTTTAAGGGCGTCCTGCAGGACCGCCAGTCCAATTAATATCCAGATTCCATCCAGTACTCGTCGTAGCCGCAGTGAAGATGTGACTACACCTCACCTTATAAGGCAGAATGCATATAAAAAGGCAGTTTATAAACTTCATTTTGCGGAAATACGCTGCAGGACAGAGGTTTTAGTAACAAAGAGTCTTGGATGGCTCAGAGCATATGGACATTCCACACTCAGATGCCGCCTGTTCCTCCTCTGGGTGGAGGAAGGGGTGTTTCGGAGGTATAGACTTGTCAGGGCCAAACCAATGGCAGTTCTGGTGGTTGTTGATGATGCTGCCGGGCCAAACAAGGAGCCACTAAGCCTTGGTCTTCCCAAGGTAAATACTAGAAAAGGGAGTTTTCCTTGCTCTTTGGAAGTTCAGGCTCGGAACGCTGTACAGTAGCTTTGAGTGCGAGCGGTAGCTCAGCGTTTATGTTGTTGGGCCCTCAATGGTTGGGGGTTCAATCCCAGGTCCATTGACGTTACCAATGTGGGTCCTCAAGCAAGACCCTTAACCCACATTGCTCCAGGAATGGTGTATTCCCAACCCTGTGTCCTGACCCCCACCATGTCGGGATACTGTAAGTCGCGTTGGATAAAGGCGTCTGCTAAATGTCCGACTGTGAATCTAAATGTAAATAAATGCAATGTTCTATTAGAAAAAGCTCTGTATGAAGAACTTGAACTTGGTGTAAGTCTCAGTAATGCCCCATCCTCCTGGGGGATGAGGCTGTTCCCCCACAGGCAGTGCCTGCGAGCTCAAACGGCTGGACGAGGGTTCCCATAGTGCCTCAGCTTGGTGCGTTCTGCTTGAATAGTTCCAGATGCGCACGTTTTATTTTCCTGAAGGCGTAGGGGTAGGTGTCAGGCGGGTGCTGAGGTACGGCTTTGAATTTAGGGTCATATATAACTTCAAATGTGTCGGTCAGGCTTGTCGTGGCGGCTGTCCGGAGGTTTTAATGTGTTGCATTATTAGAATTATTTAATAAACTGTATTTCGTCCAATCGTTGCCTCTTCCTCTGTTCTGTTTTGTGTTTAGACAACGACGTCGGACAACATTTAACAAACCCATCCGTTTTTATGAAGATCGAACATCGGAATTTCATATGAAACATCCCAGAATTCCCTCCGGGCAGCGTTAAGCTCGGCAGGCTGGAAATCTCCGCCGCTCCGGCACCGAGTGCCAAGGCGGCGCTTGATGCGACATTTCTCCGTCATTGATAAAGTGCTTAGTGGCAAGCAAATTAATGAATCCGGCCAGACGGAGTGGAGGGAGCAGGGGCTGGCTGGCTGGCTGGCTGGAGGACAGGAGCGAGTGGGGGAGGTGGGGGAGGAACGCTGGAAGAGTAATCCCGTTCCGGCTAAACGGCTGATCCGTCTCATTCTTCAGATATCAAATGTCAGAAGTTAAATTAGCCTGCTAGCCCCTGATAGCGGTTAACATGCTTTAAATGGGGAGCGGAGGAGGGGCGGCGCGAGGGGGCCGGCGAATTCCAGACCCGCCGTGGGACGGCAGGCAGGTGCCTTTGAAGTGTCTAATTAGCCATCACTCAGCCAACCGTCTTAAGGCTCATTTATGCTCAACGTTAAATACGGAAACGGATACGGACGGAGCCTTTTGTCCGTACTCTGCGTTCATTTCGTACGTAATTTGCACGTTTTCTGAAAGCTTGCGGATGCGGACAGGACGGAGCAATACCACTGGAAACCGTGGGGGCAGTGCATGATGCGACCACTTCCATATGTAGACGAAAAAGAAGAAAAACATGGCGGAACTTTTTAAAGCCCGGTTGTGCGAGTTGGTGCGCAATTTGAATCATTTATATGATGTTACTTCGCCGGGGCACAGGGACGAACCGTTGTTACAAAACAGCTGGACATTGGAAAGGAATTAAAAATCCGAAAGTATTGGAAATGACGTTCGTCATCGATTTCCCTCATTGGGCGGACAAGTGAATAAAATTCTCCATCCAAATGTCGCCGCCTGTTCAGTGGCCTCACAGACCACCGCCGCCTAGAACGCTGCCTTTTCTCGTTTTTGCAGTATGTACAAAATCAGAAGTTCCTCCGCCGTCGCCATGTTTGATTTTTACTCTAAACGGCCCTCTAATGGATGTAGTGTTCAACAACCAAATCAACGGAGCTGACGCAAGGAAGTATGTGGGCAGTAACTGTTATAACGCATGAAGCGCACGCACACATTTCTGTACGCAGAGGGAGTATAAATGAGGCTTTAATACGCCGGGGCCTGGCTTACTTGCACTTAGCACGGCGACCGCTTTTCGGTAGACCAGCAAACGGTTCTAGATTCCAGCTGACAAGCCCTGTCTTGATTTCACCGTTTCGGAGTTTTGGCCCTCTGAGGCGCACTGACTCGGCAGATCGCCTCCATGACCTTATGTCACCTCACTGTAGCTTTCGTCTCCACTCTACCATGTTATTAGTTCTTTGTATAGCATGTCCACTGACTGGTCCGAGGCCATGTCTGTATCGGGTCTAACTTTCCGTCTTGCTCCCATTTTCATGCCGTTTCATTCTGTCCAGGGCCATTTCAAGGCATTTGGGGGCGCCAGGCAATATGCCCCATCAACCAAATATTACAATTGACTACTTAACATCAGTCATTTTTTAATGCAAACATTTGGACCAAAGCGCTCCCATCATCAAATAAAGAACATGTTTTTCACAAACCACGTAGGAACAATCGTGTGGTCGTCTTAAGTGATTAGTGAGCGGGACCCCGTTGAAGGGGATTCTGATAACCGTGTCGTTGTACTTCGCTGCATTGACTTTCACAGAGTTTAAAGGGGCCCTCACAGTTTGTCATTGCATTTATTTTATAACCAGTTGTTGTCTGGGGTGGGCGGCATGGTGGCTTAGTGGTTTAGCACATTCGCCTCTCAGCGTTAGGGATTCCCGGTTTGAATCCCCTTCTGGGTGGAGTTTCCATGTTCTCCCCGTGTCTGCGTGGGTTTCCTCCGGGTTCTCCGGTTTCCTCCCACAGTCCAAAAACATGGAATAAGTTAATTGAATTCTCAAAAAAAATTGCCCTCTATAGAGTGTGTCTGTGTGAGTGAGTGTGTGCCCAGCGATGGATTGGCGCCCTGTCCTGGGTCTATCTGCCCAGCGCCCGAGACGTTCTCCCCTGGATGGGCATGGTGAACCCCACCGCGACCCTAATAGAGTATAAGCGGGAGGTAATGAATGAATGAATGAATGGTTGTCTGGGGGGCCCCACATCATTTTGGGGCCCTATGCAATTGGTTGGTTTGCTTGCCCTGTTTCTGATTTGAGGATTTGCTCTAACGCCCACACCAGATTCATAAGGTGCGGTAGCTCAGTTGTTGAGGTGTTGGTTATCAATCTAAAGGAAGGGGGTTCAATCCTCAAGACCGCAATATGGGGCCATTGTGATTGTGCAAGTCCCCTAACACTCATTGCTCCGTGGGTGCTATGTCATTTTCCTAGTGCTCATTCAATTATATGAATATATAAATTTGTATACTAGAAGATTATGGATTGACACCCATTAACACCCGCCTGGCTGCTTAAGGGTCCCTTAAATAAAGGGTGCCAGGGAATTTTTTCCTTTCCAGTGTTGCTGCCTTTGAGGGTCACCTATGCAACAATGAAAGAAAACGGCATAATGAATTAGTTTCAGAAGCTTTATTGGGGCAAATTTCATCCTGCGGCTGGAATCCAACATGTTTTGGGGGTAGGCGGTAGACGGGCCCCGCTGTATGTATGATCAAAGATCCTGTAAAGCTCCGTTGCTTGAACTCCTGTAACTGTATTCACCTTTCCATATCATAAAAAAAGGCTTTTCTCATCTTCGGTGCATTACCTGAGTCAGCTCAATGGCCGCTAACACCAATCACATCCCATTATGCCCTCTGATCAAGGCCCAAGCCGACTGCGCTAACAGGTTCTGATGGGAGTGGAGGTAGGATTCAAGTGACGCCAGAGAAAAGCCAAACTCTGAATAGGCCAAATGCACCATTGTCCACCAGCGGCGAGGCCCTCTTACCCACACACTCCACTCCTTCACAATCATCGGCTCTTGATGGAACATGCTCGAATGTTGAGTCTGGCTTCAGAGAATGCTGTTCCTCGAGCTGAGGGACGGGGGGGGTGGGGGGAAGTGGGTGCCGGAGTCTCACAGAGCTCTTAAGGCTTGTGGCGGGGATGCTGATTTGAGCAGAGTGAGGTAAAAAGAAAGGAACTTGTTTTTGATTCCTCCTGCCTGGTATGAAATTCTTCATCCTGCCCGGGTCCATTAAGAGTGGCATTGCCGCTGAAGCTTCAACCCTGATCCAAAGGTCTCGGGGCATCCCAACCCATAGGTTAGGACTCTTGATTTGTGGCCTTTGGATGATTGATCAAGGCAGGGTTAACTTTCGACATTAGATTGGAGAGAGCCCCAGAGCGCCTCCCTGGAAGGCATCCAGCTCTGGCTCCTGGTGGTTCTGAACACATTTGGCCCAACAGTACCAGCATCAAGGTACCGTCGCTCCACTGGAGATGTCACAAGAGTCTTCATTTGAGGTGTTGCTAATTTCCTGGAGGTGTGGTCAACTCTTTATCCCTGGTACTACGACAATTACAGGATGGAACCTGGATTTCTATTGGACTGACGGTAATGCAGGACGCCCTCAATGGACTTCTATAGTTTTTAATTGTTAAATATGGGGTCATGTGATCACCACACAGTCTCTACATGGCTGTCCTACACTGTTGACGCTGCCTGGTCGCTCAAGGAGGATGAGTCCCCCACTGAGCCTCGGTCCTCACAAGGTTTCTTCCTTAAAATAACAACATAACAGTGAGTTTCTTCTTGCCACTGTCGCTTCGGCTTGCTCTTTGGGGGTTTAAAGGCTTATAAAACTGGAAAGCTGCTTTGTGACAATGTACTATTGTAAAAAGCGCTATAAATGACATGAACTTGAACTTAAACCTGAACATTTGTCCAGCTCTCTGTCTGGATGCTGCTCAACAATAATCTGCCACAGGAGTTCAAACTGGAGTTTGCATGTTCTCCCCGTGTCTGCGTGGGTTTCCTCCGGGTTCTCCGGTTCCTCCCACAGTCCAAAACCATGGATCAAGATGAATTGAATTCTCCAAATTGCCCCATATAGAGTGTGTGTGTGTGAGTGTGTATGTTCCCAGTCATAGATCAACGTCCTGTCCTAGGTGTATCTGCCCAGCGCCTGGGAAACCCCCCCCCCTTCCCTACGACCCTAGCACAGGATGAAGCAGATGATAATGGATGGATGGATGGATGGATGGATGGATGGAGAATCCAAACTGCAGAAGGCAAATTCAAACCTCAAAACCGTTTCCTTTCGCATCCAAAACCTGAAAGCAAATGTGAGACAGTTGCAGTAATCCCTTTGCTCTTCTTCGGCGTCCGTGCCCCGCTCGTGCTCTGCCGAGCCCCGTGTTTCTGTTTCCTCCTAATTGTTAATCAGGATTCCCCCGTGCTCGGTGCAGGTGCCAGGGCTTTGAATCAGGTAGCGGTAAGCCTCTCAGTGAGCGGCTCCTATTAAAGTCCTGCCAATTGCCGGCATTTCGGCATCGACGTTTTAATGTTAATTGGGAAGTTGCGTCGCTCTCCCTCAAGAGCAAAACGAGGGAGAGGGCCGAGTGGAGATTATTACAAAGGAGGAGGACTTTGAAGTCGCATTTTTGCTTTTCTATGATCGCTGCCCCTGCCCCCGCTTGTCGGTCTTTCATCCCGCTTTTGACGGCGGAGCTTTTCACACGAAGAGCTTCATCGTGAGGTTCTCTCTGAGCCGTGAGGGTCTCTCTCCGAACGACCGTTTTGTACTTTGCTGGACACGGTGAAGTGAATTATTAATTACTCTCACTAATAACACAACTAACATGTGCATCTAATATTCCCTCTAAACATTTAACAGCTTAAATGATTTGTGTTGCAGCCATGACAGAAGGTTAGACCTGTCTCTCTCTCTCCCTTCAGTCTCTCCCATCCAAAAATATGATATCGCACAACATGCATTCTCCCTTTTCGGATGTTCAAAATCAAATCAAATCAAATGAAATAAAACCAGGTTTATTGGTCACATGTGTAGTTGTACACGGTACAGCCAGCAGTGAAATTCTTTTCTGACATCTCCACAGAAAGTTAAAATTTGGATTTACAGTAGGAAATTTTTTTTTTTTTTTTTTTTTTACAAAATAGTTACACAAAAGGAAAAATAAAATACAATAAAATATGTATTTACAATGTGCAAATAAAGTTTTAAAAAGAGAAACTGTACAAATATGGCACTGTAACAGATATAAACTGAAAATTTTTTATAATAAGGGGCGGCTTAGTGATTTAGCATGTTCTCCTCTCAGCACTAGGGATTCCGTGTTTGAATCCCAATCTGGGTGGAGTTTCCATGTTCTCCCCATGTCCGCGTGGGTTTCCTCCAGGTTCTCCGGTTTCCTCCCACAGCCCAAAAACATGGATCAAGTCAATTGAGTTCTCCAAATTGCCCCATATAGAGAGTGTCTGTGTGAGTGAGTGTGTGCCCAGTGATAGATTGGTGCCCTTCCCTGGGTGAAATTGCCCAGCGCCCAAAATGTTCTCCCCTGGATGGGCATGGGGAACCCCCCCACGACCCTAATAGAGGATAAAGCAGAAGATAATTAATGAAAAATTAATGGTAAAGAGGCAACAAGAGACGGAACATAATAGTTGGTATGTTCTCCCCATGTCACATTCAAGTTTATGTAATTACATAGGGCTTTTATAATAGCACAGCGTCTCAAAACCCAGAGGAGACAGCGGCAAGAAAAAGTTCTTCTGTTTTTGAAAGAAGAATCCTTGTGAGGACCAAGGCTCAGTGGGGGGGAGTTAATCTGAACAATACAGGACACCGATGTACAGACTGCGTATTGAAAAAAGTTTGAGATACTAAAGCACACTTTAGTCATCTGCTAGAAAGCTTTTGGAGAAGCTACCTAATCCACACAGCAAGCACTTTGGGACTACTGGCCAGGATGCTCATTCCTCAAATATAGCCACCTCGACCCCACCGGTGCCCTCGTTAAATCCCAGTTCCCAGATATGTCCCCCTCCAGAGTCTATAGCGTCTATTGTGAAAGGCTCCTTTCAAACGCCGCGGCCGAGCCACTAACGTGAAGAGGCAACAAGAGACGCAACATAATGCCGGAGACCGAAAGAATGGAGTGAATGGTGGTCTTGAAGGGGAATGACAAGTGGTGGCCATTTGCACACATAATGGTTCTCTCCGGCACCCTCATCTCTCTTAACCGGCATTCGGATGCACTTCAGGTCTCACTCCACGGGTCTCGTCAAAGATTCCGAGAATTCGCATCGTTCCCCGTTTCACTTAAATAACAATGGATAACGTCCGGAGACGGAGATTTCGGGGATTTTCCCTCAGACACGTAGCAAGACAGGAAATCAACGGTATGTCCTCCCTGTTTTGGAGCCGGTGTGGAGCGCCACCTCCAAAACGTACAAAATTGGCTCTTTGGTCTGTTCTTGAGCCTCAGAGGTTTTGTGTTCTTTGGCAGGAGTTACAAAAGTGTTCCAAAGTGGAGGTTTCTGCATTTGGTTGAGAAGACACTCGGGACGGGGCGAGAGAGAGAAAGAGAGAGAGAGAATGAAGGTCCTCTGTGGCGGCCTAATTATAACTTATTATAACTTTCATTCATTCATTATTTTCCACTTTTATCCTCTGTTAGGGTCGCACCCGGGGGGGGGTTCTCCATGCCCATCCAGGGGAGAACGTTTCAGGCGCTGGGCAGATACACCCAGGACAGGACACCAATCTATCACTGGACACACACTCACTCACACAGACACACTCTATATGGGGCAATTTGGAGAACTCAATTGATTTGATCCATGTTTTTGGACTGTGGGGGGAAACCGGAGAAACATGGACATGACGAGAACATGGAGACTCCACCCACTATAGACTGTTGAGGGGGACATATCTGGGAACTGGGATTTAACGAGGGCACCGGTGGGGTCGAGGTGGCGGAATGTATGGGAAGGATAAAAAAAAGAAGACAGACAGACAGACAGACAGACAGGTGGAGATGAAAAAGGGGGAGAAAGCGAAGATGCGAGCGGGGAAGGGAACGCGAGGTTGGACGGCGGTACACAGAGCTGGTGAAACACTAGAGCCAGACCCGGAGCCTGTGATCACGGCTGCAGCGAGCACAATTACCTCCTTTTCAAATCCTTCAGTGACACTGCGGGAGGAAGAAGGACTTTGAAGCTTGAAAGGCAGGAGCTCGCTTTCAAGCCTCAAACGCGAGCAGGAAAGGCCTCTGAAATTTGTTCAGGCCTCCCTATCCACCATTAGCTTGTTTCTTCCTCTCGCCTCCGGGCATTTAAGCGCTTTTTGAAAAGATGTTAAGAAATTCAATCACCACAGAGAAAGCGTACGAGCGAGAGAGAGAGACAGAGAGACAGTAAGAGAGAGAGAGAGAGAGAGAGACTTTTCCCCCTGTGTCTCTCTCTCTCTCTCTCTCTCTCAGACCTGCAGTCTTTGTGCATTGTTTTAGAGGAAAATGGACGTTTGGCTCAACGAGATAAATGAGGTTGAAAGACAGACAGCTGGCCGACGGCAAAGGCTGCCGGCTGAGCTCATGGTGTCCGAGCGTCCCTGAAGTCCAGCGGTGATGGCGTCAACAACTCTGTATTAAATTCTTGACCTCTAGTAGGCGCAACGCTCCCCTTCTATTGTTGTAGAGACGTATAGTAGTTGTGGTAACCATGGTGTCCATGGTGTCCCCATCCAGGGGAGAACATTTCGGGCGCCGGGCAGATACACCCAGGATAGGATGCCAATCTATCACTGGACACACACTCACTCACACAGACACAATTTGTATGGGGCAAAAAAAAACCCACGTGGACACGGGGAGAACATGGAAACTTCACCCAGATTGTGATTCGAACCGGGGATTCCCTAGCACTGAGAGGAGAACATGCCAACCACTAAGCCACCGTGCCTGCCCTTGTATTGATACCATAAATAAAAATGACTCCGAAGCTTCGCGGTTTCATTCGCGGCGCAGGAGTCCCCAAAGACGGATGTGAGGTGGAGTAACGAACCTGAGCATGCCACTGGTGACCGAACACGTCCTCATGCCTCATCATCCCGCACGTCTTCGCTGTGAGGACGGCGGACGGCGCGGTTTGTCCGAACTCACGCACTGTGGGCTCATGGCAAGCTTAGGCCAATAGGACTTGGGGAGACGGAGTTTCCAGGCCAACTGGCCCAAACTAGTGAGGGAGTGGGTTTCATTTATCTTGCACAAGCAGAAGCTCCATAAGCTCCGCCCTCGATTTCGGCTTTGTTTAGAAACGAGCCAGTTCGTTTATTCAGGAGACGCTTCTCCCCGTTCGCACCCGGGTCGTCGGGTGGTGCAGAGGTGTGCGAGGTGCAGTACTCCACATTAAACCCTCTGTAATCCGTCACGACCTCGTCTTCAGTGAGAACATACCAACTCGACATTTTGGGAATCATCCCCAGGACCTTCATGTGGAGTGGTGAGGTGACTAACTGCTGCTCCAGTTTGTCCACATAAAGCTTTATTAATGCTAATTAAGCAAATTACAGACGTTTGCTGCGTATTGAACCCATCCAAGGCGGCACGGTGGCTTAGTGGTTTAGCACGTTCTCCTCTCAGCTCTAGGGATTCCCGGTTCGAATCCCCATCTGGGTGGAGTTTCCATGTTCTTCCCGTGTCTGCGTGGGTTTCCTCCGGGTTCTCCGGTTTCCTCCCACAGTCCAAAAACATGGATGAAGTCAATTGAATTCTCCAAATTGCCCCATATAGAGTGTGTGTGTGTGTGAGTGAGTGTGTGCCCAGCGATGGATTGGCGTCCTGTCCTGGGTCTATCTGCCCAGCGCCCGAGACGTTCTCCCCTGGTTGGGCATGGGGAACCCCACCGCGACCCTAATAGAGGATAAAGCGGGAGATAATGGATGAATGAATGAATGAACCCATCCATCCGTCCATTATCTTCCTCTTATCCTCCTTCGCCCTCGATTTCGGCTTCGTTCAGAAATGAGCCAGTTCGTTTTTTCGTTCATCCGTTCGCACCCGGGTCGTCGGGTGGTGCAGAGGTTTGTGCGAGGTGCAGTATCCACCCGTCGCCTCGACATTAAACCCCCTGTGATCCATCGCGACCTCGTCTGCAGAGTGTGCGGGTTTGTAATGCCGTGTTGTTATTTAGCTTCAGGTATCAGGTTTCTACATGTTTGCTTCACGCAGATGCCACACACTGCTAGCGATTCATTCCTGTGACATGCTCCCACAAATCCCTGTGTGTGTGTGTGTGTGTGTGTGTGTGTGTGTGTGTGTGCATGCATGCATGTGTGCCAATGTGACAGCAGTACGCTGCTTTTTAAATCCCTTTATGACAGTATTGCGGTTTGTGAGACTAGGCCTATTAATCCAGCTTTAGCTGCGTAAGTGCCATTATTCCCTTAATAAGATCACTGACTGTGCAGTATGGGATTAAATACTTAAAACATAACTGACACTGCCGACGCCTTCCGTCGCCGCATCTCCGCTTCACACGGCTACGATGGCTGCGGCGGCTGCGGCGGTGGCGGGACGTCGAGGAAAGGTCACGGAGTTCTCGCTTCAGGTTTGCGAGGAGCAGCGGGCGAGAGGAGGACGTGAAGGGGATACAGCGGGAGAGCGAGAGAAAAGAGTGAGACGGGCCGATTGGGATGTTGCACGCAACCCGGTGGGTGGGGTGGGGTGGGGGGTTGGGGGGGGGTGGAGCGGGACACCACATCCCTGTGGCGCTTCATGGAACTCCCTCTTTAATCTACCCACACTGCACTGCTGGGGTTGTTTTTACTGAGATGTGGTCTTCTCCATGTGTGTGTGTGTGTGTGTGTGTGTGTGTGTGTGTGTGTGTGTGTGAGTTTCGGCTCTACAAACGCTCCCGGTGACTCAGTGACTTCACGCCGTGAGTGTTTAGCATAGTTTGTCACTTAGCTCCCCCCCCCCTTCTCATCTTGGCACATTTTGCCGAATTCAGCCGTTCCCATGACGATGCATTCCGATGGCTCGTCATAGCGCCTCCTTCATGCATGCAGGAGCAGCGCAAAGCATAATGAGGTGCTGCTATGCTTTGAGCGAACAGTTGAGGTCGCTGCAGCTGTGGTGGTCCTCGAATCACCTCCCACCTGTCAGACACGAGCAGCTCTGCACCGGAAACCATCATTCAGACTCTAAAGGCCTTACTTCTCCTGTGTTGTTGGCATGTTCTCCTGATTTGAACATGTTCCGGCACCTCCCCCTGTACCTCAATAATAAGTCATTTATTTATAAAGTGCTTTTCACAACAGTACATTGTCACAAAGCAGTTTTACAGAGTTATAAACCTTTAAACCCCCAAAGAGCAAGACGAAGTGACAGCGGCAAGACAAAACTCCCTGTTATGTTGTTATTTTAAGGAAGAAACCTTGTGAGGACCGAGGCTCAGTGGGGGACTCATTCTCCTTGAGCGGCCGGGCAGCATCAACAGTGTAGGACAGCCATGTACAGACTGTGTGGTGATCACGTGACTCATATTTAACAATTAAAAACTATATAAGTCCATTGAGGGCGTCCATTGAGGGGACTATAGACTGAGGACTAGGACTAGGGAGGACTAAGGACTAATATGTGGTTTAGTGCTTGTTAAAGCTTAAGAATTGCAGGTTAATTAATATATAATATATTATAATATATAAATGCATAGGGGCGGCACGGTGGCTTAGTGGTTGGCACGTTCGCCTCTCAGCGCTAGGGATTCCCGGTTTGAATCCCTATCTGGGTAGAGTTTCCATGTTCCCCCCCGTGTCTGCGTGGGTTTCCTCCGGGTTCTCTGGTTTCCTCCCACAGTCCAAAAACATGGTTTAAGTCAATTGAATTCTTAAAATTGCCCCATATAGAGTGTGTCTGTGTGAGTGAGTGTGTGCCCAGTGATGGATTGGCATCCTGTCCTGGGTGTATTTGCCCAGCGCCTGAGACATTCTCCCCTGGATGGGCATGGGGAACCCCACCGCGACCCTAATAGAGAATAAAGCGAGAGATAATGAATGAATATAAATGCATATGAAGCTTCATATAAGTGACATAACAGCCATGTTACATATTGAGCTGATTAGTTGAGATCATGAAGTATTTTTAATAAATATCCCTTGTTCAGTCAGTAGGGGTCGCTGTGGTAGACTGTAAATCATTTAAAGTTTTTTTTTTTTTTTAACTCTCTTGACATTCAGCTCTTTTCCGTTTCAAACTTTTGGCGTCGAGGCCACAGAAATGTGGAAGACTGATGAGCCCCTGACGCAGGGCAGGAGGGAGCGTGCTGAGTGAGAACTCACTCTTTAGGTGGAGGAGGAAATGTAAGCAGAGTGATGCTGATGCACTCAGAGTGAGGAGGTGAGCACCGGGATAGGCTGCGGTGAAGAGGTCAGAGCGCTCGTCTGTGCATTAAACCCCATTGGAGACGGACGGCTGTGAGGTGTTTCAGACCCACTAACCCACTGCAGCACACACACACACACACACACTCTCGCTCACATACACACACACACACACACACACACTCTCGCTCACATACACACACACACACACACACACAAACAGTGTGGGAAGGACTGCTGGCAAGTTGGAACATGGAACAGAGGGAGTGAATTGAGGTAGGGAACAGCTAGAACTAAGTGTGTGTGTGTGTGTGTGTGTGAGAGAGAGAGAGAGAGCTTAAGAGTGAGTGAGAGAGAGAGAGAGAGCTTAAGAGTGAGTGAGAGAGAGAGAGAGAGGGAGTGGTGGTAAAACGGAGGGTGGAGGTTGCTTGTGGCCATTGATATTACCCATGAGGCCACTTAATGGGCAGTTTGGAATGCAGGGAAAAGACTCAGCTGCTTCCTTCTTGGGATACTGTGTCTAAGAACGAGAAACACGAGGGCTGAGCGAGAGAGAGTAAGAGAGAGAGACAGAGAGAAAGAGAGAGAGAGAGAGAGAGACAGAGACACACAGAGAGAGAGAGAGAGACAGAGAGAGGGAGAGAGAAAGAGAGAGAGAGAGACAGAGACACAGAGAGAGAGAGAGAGAGACAGAGAGAGGGAGAGAGAGAGAGAGACAGAGACACAGAGAGAGAGAGAGAGAGAGAGAGAGAGAGAGAGAGAGAGAGAGAGAGAGAGAGACAGAGACACAGAGAGAGAGAGAGAGACAGAGACACAGAGAGAGAGAGAGAGAGAGGGAGGGAGATGGAGTTCTGACGTATAGAGAAAGACATTAAAGAAGTAAAATCTCTCTCTCTCTCTCTCTCTCTGTTTATTCGACAGAGTGAGACCTTGCTGGACTTGAGGTTCTGACCCAAATGGACCAAAATACCCAGAAAGTTAAATGGCACCGGCATTAGTTTCCATTAGAGTTCTTAACAGAACCAGATGTTTATTCTGACGCTGTTCTCTGTTCTCTGTCCTCTGTACTTGGTTCTCTGTACTTGGTTCTCTGTACTTGGTTCTTGGTTCTCTGTACTTGGTTCTCTGTTCTTTGTTCTTGGTTCTCTGTACTTGGTTCTCTGTTCTCTGTACTTGGTTCTCTGTTCTCTGTTCTTGGTTCTCTGTACTTGGTTCTCTGTTCTCTGTTCTTGGTTCTCTGTACTTGGTTCTCTGTTCTCTGTTCTTGGTTCTCTGTTCTTGGTTCTCTGTCCTCTGTACTTGGTTCTCTGTTCTCTGTACTTGGTTCTCTGTCCTCTGTTCTTGGTTCTCTGTACTTGGTTCTGTGTCCTCTGTTCTTTGTCCTCTGTACTTGGTTCTCTGTTCTTGGTTCTCTGTTCTTGGTTCTCTGTACTTGGTTCTCTGTACTTGGTTCTCTGTTCTCTGTACTTGGTTCTCTGCCCTCTGTACTTGGTTCTCTGTTCTCTGTACTTGGTTCTCTGTACTTGGTTCTCTGTTCTCTGTACTTGGTTCTCTGCCCTCTGTACTTGGTTCTCTGTTCTCTGTACTTGGTTCTCTGTACTTGGTTCTCTGTTCTCTGTACTTGGTTCTCTGCCCTCTGTACTTGGTTCTCTGTTCTCTGTACTTGGTTCTCTGTACTTGGTTCTCTGTCTTCTGTACTTGGTTCTCTGTTCTCACGGAGTTTAAAAACATGTCCGCAGTGGATTTCCTCTGACAGCAGAATTACAAAATCAGAAGTTCCAGCGTGACGGAACCATTAAAGATCTCTGATAGATCTCCATCATCTGCAGCTCATGTCCAGATTAATGTACTTCTGTTTCTCATCTCCATTCTGGCTGATGTGTGGAAAAAAAAACACCCGGTCGCACAACAACACTGTTATAGATTTTGGAACTCAGTAAACGTATAAGGCACAACGGATTATAAGGCGCACGTCTGATTTCTGGGAAAATTTTAGGCTTTTAGGGGCGCCTTATAGTCCGGAAAATACGGTAACTAAAACCAGGTTTTCTCCGTGCTATTTGCTGGAATGTGTTTAATAAAAATAAAGTTTAATAGGTTTCAATATCAAAGCCTAAAAATCTAGATCTCAATGACCTGTCCAATGGAAAAGTAGATCTGGGGCCAGAAAAGTGTGGGCTCCCCTGCTCCAGAGGAACCTTCAGCCTCCGTTTCTGGTTCTCACGTTGGTTTGTCCTCTTTCAGAAGATGAAACCTCTGCTGCTCCGTATCACCGGGAGAGACGCAACGCGCTCGGCGGCCAGGTATCGGTCCCCAGCCTGGGCACGGTGGCCTCTAAGCTGAGCGAGGAGCCGTCCACGTCCACCGAAGAGCGCCCCTCGCTGGTGAAGAAGGAACTGCACACCTCGCTACCCCAACTAAACGAGCACACGCTGCCCTACAGAGGGGCGCTGTTTGCCATGGACCCCCGGAATGGCTACCTAGACCCTCAGTACAGTAAGTCACTTTACATATTACAACGGCCACTTTATTAGAGACACTTCCTTGTGGTCCATGTCGACGCTCTCTGTGGTTCCACAGTTTCAGTCTGTGGTCCATCTTTGGTTCTTATTGGTTCTTATTCTTATCTTATTGGAGGTTCTTATTTAGAGAGCAGGTATTATTAGGGTGGTGGATGATTCTCAGCACTGTGGTGACCCTGACATGGTGGTGCTCTGTTATTGTGTGTTGAGCGTTAGAGCATTAAAGGATGAATAACACAACCGCTTACTGTCTGGATGGCACCGTGGTTTAGTGTTTAGTGTTTAGCATGTTCTCCTCTCAGCACTAGGGATTCCCGGTTCGAATCCCAATCCGGGTGGAGTTTCCATGTTCTCCCCGTGTTCATGTGGGTTTCCTTCGGGTTCTCCGGTTTTCTTCGACAGTCCAAAAACATGGATCAAGGTCAACTTCTCCAAATTGCCCCATATAGAGTGTGTCTGTATGAGTGAGTGTGTGCCAGCGATAGATTGGCGGCCTGTCCTGGGTGCATCTGCCCAGCTCCCGAAACATTCTCCCCTGGATGGGCATGAGGAACCCCCCTGTGACCCTTGTTACCCTAGATAAAGCAGAAGATAATGGATGGATGGATGGGTTCAATACGCAGCTAAAGTCTGTTATGTGATTAATAAGCCTTAATAAAGCTTTAGTGGAGCAGCGGTTAGTGACCTCACCCTCCACATGAAGGCCCTGGGAATGATTCCCAAAACAAAGAGCTTTCTGTGTTGAGTTGGTATGTTCTCCCCAAGTTCACATTCAAGTTTATGTAATTACATAGGGCTTTTTATAATAGCGCAGCGTCTCAACACCCAAACAGAGGAGACAGCGGCAAGAAAAAGTCTCTGGTGTCGTTGCTTTTGAAAAAATAATCCTTATTTGCACTTATTTGGGAAGATGGGGCGGGGGGGACACAATCTCCCAGTGAGTCTGCACTGGAACCAAAAAGAATCACAAAATGTTCCAGCAGACACCTGGCTGGGTGCTAAACGGAACATTTAAAGTGAATGTCCGACGCTCGATGTCCTCCTGCGAGTTAAAAAAAAAAAAAAAAGCGAACGTGCCTGCAGCATGATTGGCCACGACGTTTGACTACTTGCCCTCTCTCTCTGCCTCTCTGCTTTTCCTCTGAAGGGAGGCCAGTATGAGGGGAAGAGTCGCTCCGTTCCCCAATTCCCTCATTAGGGGCCGAGAGTGAGCACACAACTCCAGCACAGGCTCATCAGCACTCTGATCAAAGCTCCGCAGGACGGAGAGCCGTCAGTCCCTCTTTTCCTCTCGTTCCATTTCATCCTCTCCATCTTTTTTTTTCTTCTCCAGCTTCGTTCTCTTTGTTTATAATGCTTACCGTTAGACCGAGTTAGAGTTAGAAGAGACAGAGAGAGAGCGGAAAGCCAACGGCCGGCGCGAGTGGCCGATTTCGAAGAGGTTAATTTGCCCCTGCACCCCTCGCCTGGTTATCGGCCGTGAACCGGAATGCGATGTGATGGCTTGTTTAGTTGGGTTCGATTGGCCTCGCGCCAGGTCCGAGTCGGTGGACTTAATCTGCTGCACTTAATGAGTCTTTCTTCATTCCTCTCTCCACTTTCTCTTGATTTCCCAGAGTGTTAACTGTGTTTCTCTTCGGCTACTTCATTACCCCCGCACTTTATTTTCTGCACTCCATCAACTGCACAAAGGTTAATCTCTGGCTGGGGTACTTATTCCCCTCGGAGAGTGACATCACTACTTAATAGCACCCTGTCCAACTCAGCAGGGCTGCCACCTCTCATAAAGCCTCGGCGTGAAGGCTCGGCGGGTGAACTGAGGAGTGCGGTGGACGTGGCACGGCCGAAAGTCGGGCTTCGGGAGACGGAATGAAAATAGTCATTTAGGGAACAGAGGATGGAAAACGGAGGACAGAACTGCTTTGGCGTTCCGTACACGGAGCCTTAACCGGAGTTAACTGAGGCCGCAGAGATCAAAAACCTTATTTCTTTTTCAGAGCACTCATTCATTTAGTTGCAGGAAATTCGAGAGCTCTGGCCTCCGCACCGCAGTGCCTTCAACTCCTCCTCCAGCTCAGCTGTTACCCGGTTTCCCCATCAGGATGAACAACGTCACACTGCAGTCTCTTTGCATTCATCAAACCCTGACTGCTTCAGCTTTAAGGGTTGCAGACTCCCCGTTCAGGCCTCCCTCCCGTCAGACATGACAAATAATGACCTGCATTTAACCAAATCGACCATCCATCCATTGTCTTCCGCTTTATCCTCGATTAGGGTCGCGCGGGGGGGTTCCCATGCCCATGCCCATGCCCATGCCCATCCAGGGGAGATACACCCAGGACAGGGGCGCCAATCTATTGCTGTGCACACACTCACTCACACAGACACGCACACACATTATATGGGGCAATTTGGATAATTCAAATGATTTAACCCATGGGGACACAGGGAGAACATGGGAACGCCACCCAGATGGGGATTTCAACCGGAAATCCCTAGCACTGAGAAGAGAACATGCTAAACCACTAAGCCACAGTTCTGCCCCTTAACCAAATAGTATTATTTTCAACTTGGCGCCCATGTACAGAGAGAGAACATGCTAATTTCACACTTAAAGAACCCTAAATGGACCTTTACCTAGACAAGCTGACAGAGATCGGTTTAATGGGAGTTAAATCAACAGCTCGCAGGCCTTCATGCAGGGAGAACATGCAAATTTCTGATAATTAAACTCAGACTCCGACTGTTGCAATGCTATAGATTTATAGATATTCTGGGCTTATACAATCATTATTAAATATTAATTTGAATATGAAAGTAAATCATATTAATTATATTTATTGCCTGGAATGTGAGCAGGGCAGTCGTGGCATCAACTCTAAAGCCCCACAGTCTTCCCCTCCCTCTTTTGGGACTTTGATGGAGGGCAGTATATTTTAATGGCTTTATTAATATGATCATTTCTGCGTATTTCTCTGGAACGTCTGCCATCATCACCGGCTTCTAATTCCCAGAAGACGTCCCTCAGACTCTCCCTTTTTTAAAAATTAATTATTACTTTTTTAAAAATCTCTAATCCTTAACATCACAGTGTAAACCTTTAAATCATAATCATAATAATAATCGTGATAAAGGTGTCATCATT
Source organism: Corydoras maculifer (assembly GCA_019802435.1). Lineage (NCBI taxonomy): Eukaryota > Metazoa > Chordata > Actinopteri > Siluriformes > Callichthyidae > Corydoras > Corydoras maculifer. The sequence goes on along the minus strand of JAFMOD010000313.1, from coordinate 703,207 downwards.
CTCTGAATTGTAGATCTCCTGCAGTTCTAAAAGTCCCGCTCGTCCTGCCGAGTGTGAGAGGTTCTAAGTGCTCGGAATGAAAGTCATTCCAGTTGGTTTAACACGGAGTAAGTGTGAGCCGGGGGGGGGGGGTTGAGGTTGAGCCTCCGAGGTCAAAGTTTAGGAGGAAAAGTCGCCGGCATTATGAGAGGAATTGAAAAGAAGCTGAGGAAGTTAAGAGCGTTGACCTCCTCCTCTGGGATCAGAACAAAGTCCATTTTTCCGCATGGAGGAACCTCCCAAAAACGAACAGCGGAACGAGCGGAACTCTCTCAGAGAACTCAGACCGACTTCTTTATACTTACAAAAAAAACACGTGGACAAAAGTATTAGAACACTTACACATTTCTTTCTGTAACAGAAGTGAGGTCTGCTTGCCCCTAAATAAACTGTGACACACACAGACTATATAGGGGCAATTTAGAGCATCCAATTCACCTTGAATACATGTTTTTGGACTGTGGGAGGGAACCAGAGAACCCCACATGGAGAGACTCGGGGAGAACATGCAACCTCCACCCAGATTGGGATACGAACCTGGATGCCCAGCGCTCAGGGGAGAACATGCAAACCTCACGCTGCCCCCCCCCCCTTGGGGTTGGATGCGACTAAAATGAAAACCCTCAACACGATTTCACACCCCACCATCAGTCTGATATACTGTGGGTTCTCCATTCACACTCACAGGGAGAACTTCATGGAGCGGCGCATCGCGTCCAGGTAGCTGCACCGCTCAAATAGCAACCCGCCCAAGTCAGAGTGCCACCTGGCTCTTAAACACAGTGATCGGTTTATTGTTCGGAAATAAGTTCCATCTTTACTGTTCACAGTGTAAATACCTTTTTTATAGATAACCAGCTTTTTGTTTCCACGCTGCAGATCCATCAGGTCATAAATTTACACCAGGTGCATGCTTATTATTGTGTGTGTGTGTGTGTGTGTGTGTGTGTGTGTGAGTGTGTGTGAGTGTGTGATGGAGAACAGCCCTGCCTCTTTGTGCTGTGTCAGCAGTAGTGAAGCGAGGCGAGAGGCGCGGAAGGTAAAGTGTGATTAGTCTTCCCGCGGGCGGATGGCAGCGCCTAATGCTCCTAAATGGGCCTCCACCTGCCGCTTTCACACCTGTCTGCCACGGCACCTCACTGCCACCTGAGCACCCCCCACTGGCCGGCACAGAGACCGGGTCCTGTTCCTTTGTGCCGGCTGACCCCCGATACCCGGGGTGTGTGTTCGGCGGCGCCGCCATCCCCATCCGGGACAACGCCTCACTCGTCCTGCTTAAAACAAGCACGGGACACCGCTTCTCATATCACCTCATGTCACCTCATGTAGTGAAATAAAGCGGGAGGGTTCGAGTGAGCGCAGGCGTCTTCGGCTCGTACCCGTCCGAGGGTGTAAGCGCTGCCGTGAGGGGAGCATCTGTTTGTGGAGTGGGATGATTAGAGGGTCGGCGGGTCCCGGCGATGGCCGGACACTTGCTGCCTATGCAACTTCTAAACTCCACCAGGGACGACGCCACGGTCATCCCGCTCCTCCGCTTCCAAGCGTTCTCCCGGCGTTTTTTTTTTTTTTTTTTTAACCCTCGGGAATAAAGAACCTCATTACAGAGCACAATGAAGACATCCGGAGCGCTTTGAGATGGATGTTTGTAATATAAGACTCCCAAAAACGTAAAGCTTTGGTCATCATTCTGCAGCCGCATCACATGGTTCGCACAGAGACGATTCTCTTTACACTGCGGTAAACACAGGAGGAGCAACGGGAGAGAAATCTATATATCTATATATATAGTCTGTGTGTGTGTGTGTGTGTGTGTGTGTGTGTGTTACCACGACATTTGACATACTCTTTAGGACCCTGCAGAAGTTTAAACATTCTTAGGAACCACCACGGAGCGACTCAAAGGGCTTCAACTTTGCGATCTTAAGCAAGCGGTCAACAGCGCCCCCTGCAGCTTGATCGAGGGCGTGTCAGGGGGACTTTGCTGTCATGATGACATGAATCGTAAGTGTGTTTTGGGCGTCAGGTGTGATAAACCAATCAGCATGTCACTTGCCGTTCTCATTAAGAGCCTGGTGCCTGGTGCGCTGCTATTGGGTGATCACTTACGCATAAATTAAGAAGTGCCTCATGTACATATAAGTACACAGGCAAACGTGTTAGTACTCAACCCTGTGCACAGATTTTGGGGAAACGTCTTAAGGACAGAGCCTTTATTGTTCCGGCACGCCTGTACCCCACCTCCATAAAGACATGGTGTGGTGGAACCCTAACCCGAGACTGACCTTAACCCCATCCAACACATTTAGAATTAACAATGCAAGTCACTCTGTGTCGGTCCAGGGCAGTTTCGAGGCATCTGGCGCCTTAAGCAAAATGCCCCAAAAAGGGTCACGGGGGGGTGGGGGATGGTGGGGGCAGACACCCAGGACAGGGCAACAATTTATTGCTGGGTACACTCACTCAAACTGAGAGACACACTATATGGGGCAATTTAAAGCATTCAATTTACCTTAAAGACGGCACAGTGGCTTAGTGATTAGCATGTTCTCCTCTCAGTGTTAGGGATTCCCGGTTCGATTCCATGTTCCATGTTCTCCCCGTGTCCGCCTGGGTTTCCTCCGGGTTCTCCGGTTTCCTCCCACAGTCCAAAAAAACATGGATTCAAGGTAAAATTTAATGTTGTAAATTGCCCCTATATAGAAAGCGTAGATATGTTCCCAGAATGTTCCCACCTGGATGGGCATGGGGAACCCCCCCATGGCCCAAATAGAGGATTCAATAGAAGATAATGAATGAATAAATGAACCACACTTGGGCCCTTAAAGAATGCCCCACAATGCCACAGGTTCTCTGTAGGCACCGGGATAGGTCCTGGTATTCTCTTCCAATTGCCCTCAGTGGCATAAAGCCGCTTGTGCCCCAGCGATCAGTGATCAGAACATCAGCGCCTCCATACAGCTGATTAGAGGAGCCTTGGCATGTTCGTCCATATCCCCGTGTTCCTCTGGTTCTCCCGCGCCTCTCTTTCATCTCTCTACCGCCTGAAGGGCAGATCCTGAAGTGGGATGTGAAAGACAATGAGATGATGCATTCTGGGTATATAATACCTAAGCTTGACTCAATCCACCGAGCTACTTCTGAGTTACCAGTTATGATTAAAAAATGGATTTCAATATTAATTTTGGTGTAACGTGACACTCAGGACGGAGGGATGGACGTGGAGACATAATCTCAGTCTTCTGAATGGAGGACAGTAGGGTTCTACATTAAAGAGGGGGCGTGTTCTTACCTTTTAGACATTTCTCTCTGGTTCGGGATGTGAATAAACACGGTGCCGAGAGCCTGAGAGCAGACCCTGACACGAGGCGATTTCTCGTATGTGTTTTGGGCGTATAGAGTTCATGCCCTCGTGGCTGGTATGCCGACTGTGGTCCGTGTTCCGAGTGGGAGGGGATGGGAGTGGAGGCAGCAATTAAAATGTTTCCCGTTTTGGGTATTAAGGGTCCGTGCCGAATAACGAGGGGAACGTCCTGGCTGCGTGTACTTAGCATGGGAGAGGAGACCTCGGGAGGCTCGGAGTCAGGAAGATTGTCAGGGAAGGGGAAAGGAGGGAGAGGAGGATGTAACAAAGCAGAAAATGAAGAGAGACATAAAAGAGAAGGAGCTGAAGGAGGTCAGGCCCATCACAAGCTTAGCGCTGCCTTCAAAGATGGCTGGGACAGGTGGCAGCTCCAGACAATCTCACTCCACAGAGCAGCATCCTCTCAGGAGGAGATAAGGGATCCCACCGTCCATCCCCCTCCACCAGCCCCGCCATGTCTCCTCTGTCTCTCATGCTCAGCGCTGCGCCGTACTGGCTCTTTGATGTGTGTGTGTGTGTGTGTGTGTGTGTGTGTGTGTGTGTGTGTGCGCGAGCTTGGCTGGGGTTGAGACTCAGGCAAAGGTTCGATGTTCGGAGGTCTCTGAGGGTGCCCACTGCTCTCTGCTCTCATTAAGGCAGTGGGACTGGGTTAATCAGCTTTACGGCGCGCACACACACACCCACACACACCCACACACACACACTCGCCCAAAACCTCAAACACACACTCACTCAGTCCACAAACACACCGACTTTGTCTGGTAGCCTGACCCAGGAATAAAGGCGTCAACACGGAGAGGATCGGCGTGGCGCTGGTTGTTCACCGATGCGAGGCTCCGCTCGAATTCTTTGTTGTCTGTTGCTCCTCTGTTCTCCTCTGTTCTCCTCGGGCCCACGTTCCCGTTTGCGATTCCCCTTCCTGAGAGCCCTCGGGTCTCCCGATGGTTACCACGGCTAAGTCTGCGTGTAAGTGTGTCAGAGTTTCTTTAGGAGGAATTTGTTTTGTGGAACAGCGTAAATGGATTACAACCCCTGCTTGTTTTAGGCCAAAGCTCATTAGGGACACGGAACCGTTCAGAACGCCAATGGGGAGCGAGGAGGAGTCAACACAAAGAGACGGAGGACCGGGTACCGTGAGGAGGTGCAACGTCCGAACCGTGGAGTCGGGAAGTCGCCCCGGTCTGACCATTAAAGCAGAACCCAAAAGACAGACTGCATGTGATGTTCCCGAGCAGAACCTTCATGTTGCTTGAGGTTGAACTGGAACCCAGATTCATTCAGTCTGCAGTCCAGAACGTTCGGTCCACAGCTGCTCTGCTTTAACTCCATCAGCTTTGATATTACATAAACGTTCTAATAGAACATAAATAGCATGTTATTGGTCTTCGGGTCCATCAGGGGGTGGCGCCGTGGTGTAGTGGTTCCAATTGATCCCCAAGGTTCCATGTCCTCCCCTTGTCTGTGTGGGTTTTCTCCGGTTCTCCGGTTTCTTCCCACTGTCCAAAAACTTGGATCCAAGGTGAAGTGGCTGCTTTAAATTGCAGCCATATAGTCAGAGTCTCTGTGTGAGAGTGTTTCCAGTGATGAGTTGGTTCCTTGTCCTGTTATTATTATTATTTAATTGATTTATTGATGTAAATGATTCTCGTTTTATAGTTAACTATGTTCTGGGTGCGTCTGCCCAGCGCCTGAAACGTTCTCCCTTGGAGGTGCATGGGGTGGAACCCCTATTTCCCCCCAAACAACCCCCCCCCCCCCAGTGATTATGAAATCTGGAGCGCAGTATTTAAGGTCGCCGCCACTGACCTAGGAAGCTCTCAATAATCAATCATGGATTAAGTGCCTTTGGTACCCTGTGCTCCCGAGTTACACTGCGCCGACACTTTGGACGAGACCCAGAACTCCAAACTCCTCCGGGGGTTCTGCGTGACCCTCTTCTCTGACCCCAATTTCCGTCCAAGTCAAAGAATCCCTTTTCCTACACAGTGGCCTCGTTATCGGGACAGTCGCCGACTCCGGAGTTTGGATTTGAATAAACGGCGTTCAACCAAAAACACTTAACACCGAATCCTAATCTGGGTGTTTCCATGTCCTCGCTGTGTCCATGTGGACTTCTCCGGTTTCCTCCCACAGTCCAAAAACATGGATTCAAGGCAAATTGGCTGCTCAAAATTGCCCCTATCTGAAGTTTACCTATATAGTATGTGTATATCTGTATGAGCCCTGTTTCGGACTGTGGAAGGAAATCCAAGTGTCCCACAGGAGAACCTACAAACTTCACAATGATACCCTCCTTAAATACCGCCTTAAATATTTTCCTTTGAGCAATGTGATGATGATCATGATGCCCAGAACATCCCAGCGCCGACCCAGCGCACTCCCATCAGGGTGCCATTTGACCCGTTCAGTATAATTGGGCGTGTAATGGACCAGACGAAAGAAATGAAGAACAGTAAGTAAGAATCGGCGAGCAGATTGAGACGGATGGCGTGGGCGAGCTGAAGGTCTTCATTAGCCCTGAGGTGGCGACCTCTCTCTGCCTCAGCGACCTGACCGTAATTAAACTGATTGCCTGGATGCCGACTCACCGCGCCTTCTACTTTCGCCCTCTCACTCTGCTCCAGAAATCGATACGTGGACTTTACAGTAGAGAACATGTGATTTAGAAATGCTTATCAGGAGTTCATCTGAAGCGACGCCTGAGTTAACCACCCAAACGCCTTCATAATCACAGCTGACATTTAGAAAACATCATGTCCACCTTAATGAGCAAGACCTCCTTCACGACTCTGTACTTGTCAGTTGCAGTTGCTAACCTTCACTAAGCTACGGCAACGTAGGGTGACGCTACGAAGTTCGTATCAGTCCTTTCTTTATTTGTTTTTTCTCGTATTGGTTTATTGTAATCATACATGAAACCGTCAAGGGTTGGGTAGTTCGGTCCTTAAATCTGATTGGCTGAGCCGTTTGTCCAGCCGTGACATCATTAACAATAACGCACACCTCTACAGCCGTATCAATGCGTGATATACGATACATTATTTTCAAACATAAAATACAGATTGATATAAACAGCGGCAGCACGGTGGCTTAGTGGTTTAGCACGTTCATCTCTCAGCGCTAGGGATTCCCGGTTCGAATCCCCATCTGGGTGGAGTTTCCATGTTCTCCCCGTGTCTGCGTGGGTTTCCTCCGGGTTCTCTGGTTTCCTCCCACAGTCCAAAAACATGGGTCAAGTTAATTGAATTCTCAAAAAAATTGCCCTATTTAGAGTGTGTCTGTTTGAGTGAGTGTGTGCCCAGCGATGGATTGGCGCCCTGTCCTGGGTCTGTCTGCCCGGCGCCCGAGACGTTCTCCCCTGGATGGGCATTGGGAACCCCACCGCGACCCTAATGGAGGATAAAGCGGGAGATGACGAATGAATGAATGATATAAACAGCGAGCCGATTCCCGATCAGCACTAAACCTGTTACAGCTATAAACTTTGTTCTGTAATTTGGCCACTAGATGGCAGTGTTTGCATTGGAGAAACCAGAATCCTGTTACTCAGTGATCAGCGTTCAGTTTAAAAACTGGACTAGGTACGTGGCGGAAGAGCAGATTATTAATGATTTTGCTTTCAATAAATGCATTTCTGAATCAAACCTTATTTTTTTTATTATAGTTTATTTTTAAATGTTTTTTATAATAATAATAAGACACTCGAGGTTGTGTATTATTATGAATAAATCACGTGAAAGAGGTGCAACTGTACTCCGCTACGCGTCTGGACTAATAACACCTCCTTATGGGGTTTATTCAGAATAATGCCACGCCCTCTCGTACCTTGCTGTGTATTTATTTTGTCTCGGACAGCCTTAAATTTCTATGTAAGCAACATGGTCAGCTGCTGCTACTTACTGACCTTCATCAGACACGTTCAGTGTGAATTACAACAAAGACCGTGAGCCAGGTCCTCTGCGAAGAAGAGAAAATCCCAAATCTCCTATGAGGTAATATGTCAGCGTACAGCTTTTATAAGCTCTGTAACCTTCAGTATCCTCTCAGATCAAAGGCCGGCTCCATTTTGACCAGATTTCCGGGCTTTTAACGAACCCCCCTCCCTGCATTCAGCAGATGAGAGTAATTAATTCAGCAGTAATTAGCCTATTGGAACCTCAACAATCTGCGACTGTAATTAAACAAAACACACATGAGTGGGGCGTAACTCCCACCGAGTGAGCGCCTGATGTGTGTTTACACGCCGTAACAGCTGGAGGCCCGACTCTCAGCGAACAGCGTGTTCTAACAGCGTTCCGCACACCTCCGGGTGCTCAGCTCCATTAACAACCGCTGGCTGGAGTCATTGTGAGATTACAAGACTTACACGTTCTAAAAATACCTCCGAATAACCCACTTATCTCTGACTTCTGCAGCTGCATTCGAGAGGACGGCGCTCATTACCCGAGGAATTACCGGATTATTCAAACTCCTCATTTCTGAACTGCAGGCTATTAAGGCACAGAGGTCTTTAGTAGTTTGCATGTTCTCCCCGGGTCTCCGGGACATCTGGTCACCCAACCCAGTCTTAGATCATGACCGTAGGTGAACAGGAGATACAAAAATCGTCCTCCTAAATTACAACTATCGACAGCGCTGAGTCTGATGTAAGCCTCCATGACGGGACCTGCCCAAACAGCGGGGTGTGAGTACGCCCCCTCGTCCTCCACAGCCACTTAAAACATGTACTGCCTTAGTCCGCCGCGCTAAGCAAATACCCCCGACGGCATTCAGCTTCCGGGAGTTAGCGTCTTACTGCACGCCGCCTGCTTCTCTGTTCAGTGACAGACCGCATGACGATGGACGACCAAGTAGCAACACTGTGCAGCACTTCCACCACCCTAAATGTGCACTTAAAAGGTGGATGGTACAGTTGGAAACAGCCAGCAGGCGGCATGGTTACCACGGTTCCTCTCAGCGCTGGGGATTTAGGTTTGGAGTTTCCATGTCCTCCCCATGTCCACATGGGTTTCCTATAGGTTCTCCGCCTACTCCCACAGTCCAAAAACATGGCTTCAAGGTCAATTGACTGCTCTAATTTGCTACTATATAGTGTGTGTGTGAGTGAGTGAACGATGGATTAGCATGGACGGGCACGGGGAACCCCCTCCACACCAAGATAATGGATGCGGAACACGGAAACAGTTGCAGTCACAGATGTCATGTTATAATCATGACCTAAGAGAAGTGGCAGTCTGAAAAGACATCATTGTACCCCCAGGGGGCATAACACAGGTCACCGGGGCTGTATCCTTCAAAACCCTGTTATTTACAATGTGTACCTTTGTAGTTCCAGTCATCTCACAGTCCCATAATTCATTTCATTTCAGCGGTACATCAGTGCACTTATATTTGGGGCCACAGATGGACTTTTATTTTTATTCTTATTTCAGATCTGAACCCACCAGAGGACACCGTCTCTGTCCTCCACCTTTAAACTTGACGTTATTCATCCTGCACATCTCAGTAATGCTTCACGGATTGAACAACCAAACTAACAGCGAACAAGTCTCAGATGTTTTGTCCAAATCCCAGCATCTCTGTATTGAGATGTCATTGTGTTCAGGAACAGTGCAAGCAGCCTGACGTGTCGGCGTCCACGGTCTTTACTTTATAAAGACGGGTCTTTAGAAGTCCGTGGCCTTTCTCTTTGATGTGGTAACAAACGAAGAAACGAGCTCCGAACACAACTGTAATTACAACGACCTCGGCAACAGCATCGAATAGCACTGATCTGACTTCATTTGTGCCGCTTATGCGTGTGTGTGTGTGTGTGTGTGTGTGTGTGTGTGTGTGTGTGTGTGTGTGTAAGTCGGTTTGGCAATAGTTCTTGGCCTTGAAATGTACTCACACCCGCATGCACGCACACACACACACACACACACACACACACACACACACACACACACACACGGTTTAATGCCTCTTGGCCCCTCAGTCATCGGCTCACTCAAGGCGTGCATGTTTCAGCAGTGAGATCATGAATGAGGACTAAAGTGGCATAATGAAATCTGGCGCTCGCTCTCTCTCTCTCTCTCTCTCTCACACACACACACACACACACACACACACACACACACACACACCCACAAAGGCACTTTTGTTTTCGTGCATTGTGGGGACACATCACACATCAGTTTAATTCCTTCAGACTATTATAATAACTACCAGCTTTACGCCAACTTCTAAAACTATAACTCCTACTGTTGTGGGGACCACTACAATGTGACACACACACACACACATACACACACTCACACACAACCCTTACTACTACACACAACACCATAACCATTAATTTCACTATAACCCCAACCATACAACATGATTTCCATTTAAAACTCATGGAGTTGCATTGTGGTCCCTCTAATTACATGAGATCGTCACATGTGAGGGTGTGCACAGGTATTTGTCCACACAGTGGCGCTGTGCTGTTCCTCAATACCTGAGCTGATAAGCATTCTCAGCTTCTACAGACCATCCGTTTTTTTGCCTAGCACAGGGTGCAAATCCAGTGCTCACTCACTTACACACAGGGGCAATTAAGAGCAGCCAGTTCACCTTAAATCCAAGTTTTTGTGGGAGGAAACCGGAGAACCCGGAGAAAACCCACGTGGAAACGGGGAAAACATGGAATATTGCGCTTTGGAGTTAAGGGGCGTGGCCATGTCTAACATGCCCCTCCCACATGTGATGTTACAGTGTTTTTTCTCATATTATTTCCAAACCCATCCCCTGCCATACAGTGGGGCGGGAGTGGGGAGCAGCACAAACCTCCGACCCCCCCCAGTATATTTCAGTTGAACGGCATTTTGAAAAGTTCCTCGCGTTCTGTTGTTCAGAAACCACAATTAATTCCCAATCAGAGGTTCTGGATCCAAACCTTCTCCCGACAGAGGCGCGTAATGAAACCTCACAGCAGATAGACGCCGAGACCTTCCATCATGTTTGAGGGCGCAAACTTATTAACTGCTGGGGGCTGGAAATTCGCCTTTTAAATCATTAGGATCGCGCTGCTCCTGTCCTTTCCATCAAAACCACCGCAGATGGAGCTGCATTAGAAACCAACGGGGTTTTGGTCAAAGATTTGATCTAATTGCTGGTTTGATTAAAACCTGGCAGCGATCATGTCTTAATGAGCGAGCGCAGGGTGGAGCGATGGCGGGATTTATTGATGCCATTGGAAACGCTTAAAAATTAAGACGGGAGAGATGAAGTTAACGTGGTCAACAACTATTACAAGAGTTTCGAGAGGTGGGGTGGGGTGGGGTGGGGTGGTGGGGGGTCAGCTTGAACTGGCAGTGTCAGTGAGTAAGACATCTGGGTATATTTATTTCAGAGGTCATAACATGTATGTCACTGTCCACAAGCTGAGCTCTACGCATTCATTTATTATCTGTATTTATAAAGACTGTGTGTGTGTGTGTGTGTGTGTGTGTGTGTGTGTGTGTGTGTGTGTTCCCTCTACAAATCCATACTGTTGCTTCGATTACCACATTCTAAATACTCACTCTTTGGGATCCTGTGGAGGTTTATATACTCTTTGCAACCAACACACGGTTTTATTCGAGGGATCTTTAGCGAGACGTCAACAGCGCACCCCGCAGCTTGATTTAGAGCGTGTCGGTGTGTCTTTGCTGTCATGACGATGGAATTCATTGGTGTGTTTTGGATGTCACGTGCGATAAGCCAATCAGAGTAGCCCTTTAAGAGCCTGTTGCAGTCTGACTTTGGCGGATTGCCATTTTAAAGGCCAATTACTTGTAAATTAGCGTTCACACTATTTGCCCAACGCTCACTCACTCGGTGTGTGTGTATATGTGTAGATAAGATAGATCACTTTGAGACTTTTATTAATTATATAAATTTTATTTATTACTATTGCACTTTTTTTTACGACAGAACATTGTCTCAAAGCAACTTTACAGTATTTTGAATCAGAACCTTCGAAGAATATGCCGAAGCGACAGTGGCAAGACAAAAACTCCCTTGTAAGTTGTTTTTCTAAGGAAGAAATCCTTGTGAGGACCGAGGCTCGGGAAACCTCATCTGTACAGATGTACAGAAAACCAGGTTCTGTCCCGTGGTTGTGGTTGCCGCGGTGATCTGGCAGCGTTACGGATGAGGAGCCGGGGATATAATGCCCTCAGCTTCCCCGTTGCTCACCCGCCTTCTCGCCCCGAACGGTGGAAAGCTTGATGAATGCGTTTTCCTGGCTCGTTTTATCAGAATATGATAGAATGCAGTGCATCTGTTTGCACTTTAAATCTTTCCTCTTTCGCCGTGTTGCATTTTATTATCCGAACTCCTCGGTGGATAGCAAGAGCATCGCCGAACCTGTAGAGCAGACGGGCCGACTCGGGAGAACGGGTTCCTCATGTAGGGAGTAAAGCACTCTCGGTCTTGACATGTGTGCTAAATCCCCTCCACCCCCCCGCAGCTGTTTGTCACCGTTCTAAGCAGGTACAAATAAACCCGGCGAACGGAACTCTCCCCCAGAGCAGGACAATTTAGTCCTTTAGCGAGCCGAGCCGGAGCCGGCCGGCCCCTCTGGAGAAAGCCAAGATGGATGGCTGAACCAAATTCTCCTCTCCCTCACTTTTTTTTGTTCTCTCATTTCTCGCCTTCCAATTTGCCCACGTTCTCCGGTCCCTGCACACTGTACGGCTGGGACCTCGGGTGACATAGCGGCATAATGCTCCAATCCAGCGGGCGTTCCGGTTGATTTTGGAGGAGGAGTTCGGAGCTCCTGCTTTAAGAGCTTTAAAGTCGCGGCCATCGGCGACAGAGAGAGGGTTATCTGAATCAGACGAACCAAGGAACCAAGAATCCAGATACAACCAGAGAGAGCCAACAGGAATAAAGAACCAGTCTAGATGATGGTGACACATACAAGAAAATCCATTAAAACCCGTCAAATCCCAATCTGAATGGCGTTTCCATGTTCTCCCTGTGTCTGCATGGGTTTCCTCCGGGTTCTCCGGTTTCCTCTCACAGTCCAGGGTGAACTCTAAAATGCCTAAAATGCTCTGTCTAAATTGCTCCTACATTGTAAGGAGCATGGAAACAGATTTAAGGTGAATTGAATGCTCTTAATTGCCCCATATAGTGTGTGTCTGTATGAGTGAATGTGTGCCCAGTGATAGATTGGTGTATCTGCCGAGTGCCCGAAACGTTCTTCCCTGGATGGGCATGCGGAACCCCCCACGCGCGACCCTAATAGAGGATAAAGCAGAAGATAATGAGATGGATGGACAAAACAAAGGAAATGAATAATGAGACGAGATGATTTGCATGTGTATGGTTTTATTTGTGACCTCATTAAAGATTCAAATGTAAAATTGTATTTCCTTTCCTCTTCCAGCGCCGCCGTTCTTCCCTGGGTTCCACCCTCCCGTGCCCATAGATGACCGACACACCCAGGGACGCTACATCTATGAGCCCTCACCGGTACCGCCGCTGCATATGTGAGTTTAAATGAGACACAACCTCATGCACGCTTATTAAAAACACAGTCCTTTACATTTACATTTACATTTAGTCATTTAACAGATGCTTTTATCCAAATGTAAACATCACAAATCAGTAGTTACGAAGAAAACCAGCTACACTGTAGAATTACCAAATCTGATGCCCCCCCCCCTTTTTTTATTTTTTATTTATTTATTTATTTTATTTTTTACAACAGGTTTTTATTAAAAAAGATGCGTCTTCAGTAGCTTCTTAAAAATGCCGAGTGCCTCTGCCTTACAGACAGAGTTGGGAAGATCGTTCCACCTTTTTGCAGTGAACACCACGGAACTAACTAACGGAACTATTTACTTGAACTAACAAAGTTCCCCACCAGGAACTGTTTCAGAGTCGCCTCCCAAAATGAAGAATACTGTAATATAGCACTAGCTAATAGAACCATATAGGACCAATGAGCATTGTGTGTGTGTGTGTGTGTGTGTATGTGTGTAAATGTTTGTGTGTCGGTGTTTGTGTATGCCTGTGTGTGAATGTTTGGGAATGTGTGTGTGTATGTGTGTAAATGTTTGTGTGTGCGTGAATGTGTGTGTGTTTGTATGTGTGTGAATGTTTGTGTGTGCGTGAATGTGTGTGTGTGTGTATGTGTGTGTGTGTGTGTGTGTGTGTGTGTGTGTGTGTGTGTGTGTGTGTGTGTGTGTGTGTGTGTGTGTGTGTGTGTGTGTGTGTGTGTGTGTGTGTGTGAGTGTATGTGAATGTGTATGTGAATGTGCGTGTGTGTGTGTGTGTGTGTGTGTGTGTGTGAGGTGATTGTACCTCCCTGTGCTGTGTGTCGGAGGTGATCTCATCTGTCTCTCTCTGTGTCAGAAATCAAAGGACGGGCAGCGAGCGCTCGGCGTCGCGTCAACGCAAGTCACAAAACACGCAAATGAGCGCGAGAGGCGCGAGCGGTGTGTTAGTGTGTGATTCCCTGAACCATGCTGATCAAGCGCTGTCAGGACCGCGAGAGCAATCACCGTCATGGCACTGCTACTGCTCGCACCATCAGCCCTCTCTCTCTCTCTCTCTCTCTCTCTCTCTCTCTGTGATGCAGCCTCTGTCTGAAAGAGAGAAAGTAACAATAAGGAATAAGACAAAAAAGACAAAAACGTCCCAGGTTCTCCTTCTGTCTCGCACCCTGTTCTACTAACAAGCCTTTTAATTCTCTGAGGGTGTGTTTTAACATATCGTAACATACGATAAACCAATCAGCATGTCATGTGCCGCTCTATTTAAGAGCCAGGTGGCGCTCTGACTTTGGTGGGTTGCTATTTTCACGGTGCAGCTACCTGGATTTAATGCGCTGCTCCATTAGGTTCTCCATGTGAGTGTGAATGGAGAACCCACAGTGTGTTCTGTAGATCTGTGTTCTCTGTACAAATGCGGTTGGTTCCAGCGTTCCGCGGCGTTGGACACCGAGATAGCGACCGACGTCTGACTCTCGACGTCTGGAGAGTTTGTTCTCAGTCGGCGGTGCACCTGGGTGTAAGAAATACGCCAGAAGTAAACCTGAGCACACCTCATTTAGAGACGGCCACGCCCATCGGCAGAGATATATTCACACGCAGTGTTGCTATTTAAACGCGCAGGAGGAAGACGCGGAAACTGTTGAGCATCACGACGTTCCGATGCCGAATGCTTATAAGGCCTCTGACTGAATCCTCTCAGATTTACCAACCACTTTTCTGCCGCCCACGGAGGCTTAGTGGTTGGCAGGTTCTCCCCTCAGCACTAGGGATTTCCGGTTCGAATCCCAATCTGGGTGGAGTTTCCATGTTCTCCCCGTGTCCACGTGGGTTTCCCCCGGGTTTTTCGGTTTCCTCCCACAGTCCCAAAACATTCTACAAATTGCCCCATATAAAGTGTGTGTGTGAGTGAGTGTGTGCCCAGTCATAGATTGATGTTCTGTCCTGGGTGTATCTGCCCAGCACCCGAAACATCAAGCAACCCTAATAGAGGATAAAGCGGAAGATAACGGATGGATGGATGTTCTGTTGCCCACGGTGGCTTAGTGGTTTAGCATGTTCTCCTCTCAGCACTTGGGATTCCCGGTTCGAATCCCAATCCGAACTTCCATGTCCTCCCTGTGTCCGCGTGGGCTTTCCCCGGGTTCTCTGATTTCCTCCCACAGGCCAAATACATGGATCAAGGTCAATTGAGTTCTACGAATTGCCCCATATAGAGTGTGTGTGAGTGAGTGAGTGAGTGTGTGCCCAGTGATAGATTGCCCCCCTGTCCTGGGTGTATCTGCCCAGCGCCTGAAACGTCCTCCCCTGGATGGGCATGGGGAACCCCCCCGCGACCCTAATAGAGGATAAAGCGGAAGATAATGGATGGATGGATGTTCTGCCACGCCACGTTGGATGCGTTCCTCTAAATACGGAGGTTGAACGTGTACCTACAGGATGCGCTGAAAATAACCGTAATGCCGTTTGTAACTAATAGCACATGTTCTGCAGAACGGCACTAACAGGAAGGAAGTGATCACGCCGCATGCGTGACAAATTGGTTCAGGCAGCTACTTGGTCCATATTAGGTTTGATATTCTTCATCATTACATCCTCTACCTCCTGCACCCCCCCCCCCACCTCAGCCCTCCACCCCCCCACCCACCCCCCCATTTTCTGGATTCATATCTCTCCGGTGCAGTAATGCCGCTAAGAGTAATGAATTTTTTATGTCATCTCTACGCTCTCACCCTGCGCTCTAAAGAGAGGCGTGAAATGGGAGAGCGAGAGAGAGAGAGAGAGAGACGGCGCCGCGCTGGGGACGTGATTGATGTCCTGTGTCATTGCAAACAAAATGGCAAATATAATTTAGCATTTAGCTTATAGGGAGATAATGGGCCAACGCGCGGCTCCAACAAGGCTCAGCCGGCAAATCCGCCACGCTTTATCACGCAGCGGCGAGGGGAAGAGCGCCGGGGCACGGGCGCTCCTGCGCGAGAGACAGGTGAATGGAATTAAAGGTGAAGTCGTGCACCTCTTGCACTTTATCTGCGGTGCGTGCTTGACTTGCCACACCTGCTTTTAAGTGGCCAGGCGCTACCTGCTTAACAGCGTAGGAGATAAATATCGGCCTGTATGCATAACGCCGGATATGAAAATGACAAAGAGTGATGACGGCAAGCGCCGTCGCTCTTATTACGCGCCGATACGGAAGCCGAGGATGGATGGGACCTGCTGTATCAGTTCACGCCGCGAGAAATTACCAGAGATGTAACTTCAGCGTGGACCTCGCTCGCATCTCCTCCCACGCAGGACACCTTATTACAACACATTACAGCAATTTGTCGTATAAAATTCAACTCGGAAATCCTAATGTGCACAGCATGCTGGGAAAAGTGGGCATTACCAGATCTATCCATAATGCAAGCGATATGAAATACACGCATCCCGTATTCTACGATTCGTCCGATCCACGAGTCCACCCCACAGATTACAGGAGTTGAAGGATCGGCTGCTCACATCTTGGTGCCACCACAGCACACCTTCAGGGGTCTATTAGAGTCAGTAACTCAATGGGTCAGGGCAGTGTGGGCAGCACAAGGGTGACCAGCAACATGTTAAAAAACTTAAAACCACTTAAAAGTCTGTGCCACTTAATCTCCATGTTCTCAGTTCCACGTCCTGTAAAGATGGACTTTGTAGTTCTACAATTCCATTCTGTAGTCCATCTGTGTGTGTTCTACAGTACATACTGTGTACTCTGTTCTAATGCTCAGAACCCCAATAGTACCACCACAGAGCAGGGGTTATGGGGGGGGGGGTGCATTAGTCCTATCCCAGCAGGTGTTTAAATAAAACTACAGCTCTCAATAAAACTCACAAACCCACCCCCCCCCACCCCCACGACATCAGTGTCACTGCAGAACTGACCATAAACGATCCACCACCCAAATGATACCTGTTCTGTGATGAGAAGAGAACCAACAGGGGACGAACAACAACAAAGAACACATATGACTACAGTCTGGAATTATAAAACTACAAAGTCCATCTATATGGAGCAAAAAGGGGGCGTGGCCGAACTTTTGTTTGCTTCTATGTATCCATACAGAGCGAGTGTAATGTGGGGCGGCAGGGTGGCTTAGTGGTTTAGCATGATCTCCTCTCAGCACTATGGATTCCCGGTTCGAATCCCCATCTGGGTGGAGTTTCCATGTTCTCCCCGTGTCCGCGTGGGTTTCCTCCGGGTTCTCCGGTTTCCTCCCACAGTCCAAAAACATGGATCAAGGTCAATTGAATTCTCCAAATTACCCCATATAGAGTGTGTGTGTGTGTCAGTGTGTGCCCAGCGATGGATTGGCGTCCTGTCCCGAGATGTTCTCCCCTGGATGGGTATGGGGAACCCCCCCCGCGACCCTAATACAGGATAAAGCGGAAGATAAAGGATGGATGGAGTGTAATGTGTGTAATGAACAAATCATTTGCTCATAGCTTCATATAATTCACGTCTGCAGCGGTTCAACGCATCAGTCACAGATCACAGTCGGAGTTTTTGTACAGGGGTGGGTCACGAGGCCTGACATTCCAGTTTTTAAACATTCCCAAGCGTTCTCCGTTGGTCCGATGCTCTTATTCACAGTTTGTAAGTCTGATGTGTCTGACAGCTATCTGTCGTTTTTTTTTTTCTCCCTTTCTTTCTTTTTCGCGCCGTATCGATTCGCATTGACGACCGTGACGCTGTAAGGGTGGGCAGAAATCGTATTCCGCTCTGTCAAACAGCACGTCGGACGTTCTCCGTCAGCCAACCGTGTTCTGCTGACATTTTGAGATTCCAAGTTCATCATCAAAGAAACAAGTGGTGTTCTTAGCGAACAGGTACGATTTCGGGTTCGGCCCGGGTGTGAGAACCGCAATACACAGTATTCACTGACTTCTTTACCCAGAGAGCTGTCTGTTTGTGTGTGTGTGTGTGTGTGTGTGTGTGTGTGTGTACGCCCCCATTTGGAATAATGGAGCGTGGGTTGCGGAGGTTAAGGAAGAAAAATTGAATTGTTTTAAGACAAGTTCTCCTAGGTGAACAGAATTAATCGTTATTAGCGCTCTTAAATATATGCCTAAGTACAGGCGGGATATTATTGCGGTACTTCCCCATGCTGCCCCTCATTACAGCCTGTAATTACAGCTGCTTTTACCCCGCGGCGGTGCTATCAATCTAGCTGGCGTGCCTTCAGCCGCGAGTGGGCATCAACGCTTACGAACAGAGAGGCAGGAAAGAAAGTCCCAATGGTAATAACCCGCTCATTTCGCCTGCCCTCTGCTGATTCGCTCAGCCGCGAGAAATAGTTAGCCCGGTACGGCGTTATTATTTTGGAAGACTTTAATTGAAACATGTTTATTTATTGCCCCTTTGCTTTGAGCGCGGGGCCGCGCCAGCGCCGCGCGCTAACCGGCCGCTAACAACCCTGATATGAGCAGACAGAATTAAATTAAAAGCTCATAAAATGAAATATGCTCCATATTAGCTGTTTGACACTTAATTTGCCTCCGAATGAGCAGAGGAAATCACAAATTAACTGTCCTTTGTGTTTCTTGGTGCGCTCTCTCCCGCGGCAGTCCTATTAGGTCAGGGGGAAAGCACAATTATGAGCAAGAAGAATCATGTGGCTTGTGGATTCCTACAGAGGAGCCGCGCAGGGGTGTACAGCTCCGAGATGAGAGAGAGAGAGAGAGAGAGAGAGAGAGAGAGAGTAACAAAAGGATGAGAATTGTAAAAAACATACTTCTTTAAGCCGACTGGAGTGTATATGTGGTTTTATATTACAGGGCATTAAGCTCATTCTGTCTAAAGCTATGTACAGTTATCCCAACTCGATGCTCCCATGGAGCAATAAGGGTTAAGGGCCATGCTCAAGGGCCCACATTGACAACTTCCACGAACCTTCATACCGACAGCAATGGGTTACCCATGATACATCATTTCTGGAGCAGTAAGGGTTGTAGGCACCTGCAAATGGCCCACAATGGGTGAATTTGGGCATTGATCCTCCGACCTTCAGATTGACAGCCCCAGGTCACCCATGATACAGCACCCCTGGAGCAATGAAGGTTAAGGGCCTTGCTCAAGGGCCCACTTTTGCAACTTTGGGTATCGTTCCTCCAACCTTCAGATTAAAGAGAGAGAGTAACAAAAGGATGAGAGTTGTAAAAAACATACTTCTTTAAGCCGGCTGGAGTGTATATGTGGTTTTATATTACAGGGCATTAAGCTCATTCTGTCTAAAGCTATGTACAGTTATTCCAACTTAATGCTCCCATGGAGCAATAAGGGTTAAGGGCCATGCTCAAGGGCCCGCAGTGTATAAATTCCTCCCAACCTTATAGCCATAGAATAATAGCCATAGGTCGCCCATGATACAGCACTCCTGACGTGATGACGGTAAAGGGCCCACATTTACATCTTCTGAAACCCTGGGCATCGATCCGACAACCTTCAGACTAATAGCTAATAGCAACATCCTTGGATTAATGAGGGTTGAGAACCTTGCTCAAGCGCCCACATTGACAACTTCCACGAACCTTCATACCGACAGCAATGGGTTACCCATGATACATCATCCCTGGAGCAGTAAGGGTTATGCAAAGGGCCCACAATGGGTAAATTTGGACATCGATCCTACGACCTTCAGATTAACATCCCCAGGTCACCCATGACACAGCACCCCTGGAGCAATGAAGGTTAAGGGCCTTGCTCAAGGGCCTACATTTGCAACTTTGGGTTTTGATCCTCTAACCTTCAGATTAAAAGCTTTTGGTCACCCATGACACAGCGACCCTGGAGCAGTTAGGGTTATGGTCACCTGTAAACTTGGGCACCAATCCTTTACTCTTCAGATTAAGCCCTAGGCCCATTGGGTTGCCAGTGTGGGCACTTGAGTAAGACCCATAACCCAAACCCCTCATTGCTACGGAGGGTCAGTTTCATGGGATACTTCTTAAATTATTATTCTACAGTCCTTCTCTTTAATATTGTTCTCAAATCTCCCCGATTACAACGTTCCAAATACCTATGATTCCTTCAGACAGATTGTTGGGATGTACCCTACATACCCAGCATGATATTTTCCTATGATTGTGACGTATAATTTTACAGTTATTATTAATATGTCCATAAAATAAAAAAAATTAAAACTCCACAAACCAACTGATATATCTGAAATAAAACTATAATGTATAAACTATATCAGTGTGTGTTGTGTAAGCAGGCCCCCATCTGCTGTCTTCCTCTGGGACGAAGCGCCGAACTTCTGTCTTTCTCAGCCTCTCTCGCTTCTCCTCTTTTAATGCCTCTCTCCCGCACAGAGGAGCTAGGACGGCCGGTCGGGCAGCGGCCGGCCTCATGATTAATGATGTTTATAGTTGACGGAAAGCTCCCTTATTTATCTGTATTGCTGCTCAGCAGATACCATCAGTCACCTGAATGAAAAATATTCACTCATACCAATTTTGCAGTATAATTGAGTGGAGTCACTTCCCCACTGTCGTCTCCTCAGCCACCCCCCCCCACCTCCACTCTCCCGCTCTTTGTGCTATCTGGCAGTCTTATCACTGGCACAGTAATTTTTGTGCCGCCTTGTTTGATATGGAGAGTCTGGCTTTAGCCACATTTGACATTAAGCTGCTTCAATTTTCACGAGACGGCGAGCGAGAGAATGAAAAGATGCAAAGGAAGTTGCGTGCCACTTTTCGAAAAGCCTGTTTTTTTTTTTTTTGCCTTGTGCAATTTCAGGATTTGGGAGGGGAGGGGAGGAGGAGGGGGGATACATTTTTAAGGTTGAACGCGAGCAGATTGAAGTCCTATCTTTTACCCCCTTATATTTGGCAGTACATTGGTTTGAAATCCTAAATGGTCGGCTATTTCGTCTTTTTTTTTTTTTAAGCCTTTAAGAGGAAGCGATGTATCTTAACAATAGTCTGCAGTTTGTATTCAGCATGTCAAGAAAAAATACTAAATCATCCGGATCATCCACAAACTTATGGTTCATTAATATATATTTTATATATATAAATATAAATTACAGTTTATTAATAATAAACAAAAACTACATACAATAATATCAATACTTACAATAGCACTCTTAACCATCCTGATGTATTCCTATCTTTTTAAAAATATGAAACTAAATGCAATTTAAAATATTTATTTTTATTTAATATTAATGATTATTGTTAATAAATTCATTTGTTTACTGCACACAATACATCTTTTGATCTAAAAAAAAAGGCAGTATTTTATTATGATGTATAAATTATGATGTATGACGTTATGATTTGTATTAAATTCATTGTCTTTGCTATTTACATATTTATTTTTAATTTTTCATTTTAATTATTTCATCATTTCTGTGTGTAGTATAGAAAAATTGAGGGGGGGGCAAAAGATGGAAAATTTTTGACTGACAGGCAAAATCAATGTAATCAATTCAGACAACTTAAGGACGTAAACTGTCAATCATTGAGTGGGCGTGGCCTGGCTGTCAATATACTGTCTCCACTTAACTGAATGTGTGAAGGAAATAACGGCGTTAATCAGGCAGAATTTTATGCCGCGGAAGGTTGTTTATCCTTTTAGTCTCGCGCACGCACAGATTCACGGCCATGGGCTTTTGACAAAGTCGATTGCATACAAGTGCACACACACACACACACACACACACACACACACACACACACACACACTTAAATAAAAATAAAAGCCACTTGTTAATACAGCAATTAGGAATATCTTTAAAAAATAATATTTAAATCTTTATAAATATTTAATAAAAAAAAACTATTTAAAAATTTTGTAATGTATTTGTTTTTTTCTGTTTATTTCTGTTAAAGTACTTTAGTTCTCTGAGGTGTCAGTCGATGAGGATGAAGCGTTACAAAGGTTGTTTTACTCTGATATGAAATCTTTGCGAAATTTAATTAAAGAGAAAAAAAATAGAAACAAAACCACAATAGAGATTTGCTCGATAAATTTTTTCTAATTATAATATAAAATTATATTTTATTTAATGTGAAATGTAGTGTGTAATAGGCCTTTTAAATCTAAACTCAAAGTCCTGCTGGGAGTCACATGATCGTGCCATTCGTAAAGTCTCTTCATCCAAAACCAAACGTAACTGAGGTTTTATCATGTTCCATGCATCATTTATATTTATTTACTACATTTACTTCCGAATCAACTCATTTGGACTTGACATCAGTATGTAGTGAGTCTGTGTGTTTGAAAGCTTCGGAGCTGCATTCTCACAAAATGAGGGATTAATTAATGACATGCTACTTCCACATGATATTTTTTCGTGTTAATGTTAATAATTAATTATTATTTTTGGAAGTGCATCGGGAGAAATCGAAAGAAAGAAATCCACCTTTTAGGCTGAATGATGAGTTCTGTGGAATCTGTAAATTTACCAAATAGATTTTCAACATCTGTATAAAAAATAATTATTTGATTAATTTAGATTTAGACGACTTTATTAAAAGCTTGAGGTTTAACAATTAAATGTATGATTACAGTAAATTTGTACATATACATGCATACACACACACACACACACTCATACACTCACATATATATAAACTAACACACACACACACTCATACACTCACATATATATAAACTAACACACACACACTCATACACTCACATATATATAAACTAACACACATACACACACACATACACACCCACACATATATACACTAACACAAATACTCACACACATACGCACACTAACACACATACATACATACTCACACACATATACACTAACACACACATACATACCCACCCATACATAGCCACCCATACACACCCACACATATATACACTAACACACATACCCACACACATACACACTGACACATATACACTAACACAAATGCTCACACTAACACACTAACCCACTGCAGTTCTGAGAATCATCCACCACCCTAATAAGACCTCTCTGAGGGTTCTGAGTAAAGAGAACTTACAGAGTATGTAGAGAAACAGCTGGACTACAGTCTATAATTGTAGAACTACAAAGTCCAGGTGTATGATCAGTGGCGCTGATGTGAACGGTGATTTGTATTTTTTAATGTGGCTGAACGTGGAGTTGGTTGTGTGCCGTCTGTCCTCTGGTCCGACTCTGCAGGTTTGCACTCGGCTGTAAATGGGCTCTTTCAGTTTGTGAGAGCGACTCCACAGGCCTCGCTCCAGCACTCATGGGGCCACTTACAGCAGGTAACCAGTTTCACAGAACAGAGCTATAAATCCTGCCGGAAAAAAAAACTCAACTTTTTTTCCTGCCCTCATCCCTCAAGCCTCTGTGGGCTCCTCGGCGCTCGGCGCGGTCGCTGCTCACCGCTCTATCGGCCTCAGATCCTCGCGAACCTTCTGTCTCCCCCGTTTCCCCTCTTTATCAGTTAAAGCCGTTTGTAAATGTGGATAACACGGACATTTCGGTGCACTGTTACCATATGTGGCCTGTAAACGCTTTGGCTCTGAATGATGGCCTCAGCAGAGGATCTGAGCGTGAAGTATGTGAAGCTGCAGGTCACGGATTCCTGAACTCTGGCAGATTATCTCAACTATATAAGACTGCACTCAGATCAGTGGACTCGATTATATCATTAAGATGGAGATCAAAGGGGGATTACGTTCTCTGCATTTCTGTGAGAATTCCATTAGAGGTACTTTGTTTTTCGATTGGTGTCCAGGACGGGACACCAGTCTATCGCTGGGCACACTTAATCACACAGACACACACAAACACACACTATGTGGGGCAATTTAGAGCATTCAATTCACCTTGGATCCATGTTTTTGGACTGTGGAAGGAAACTGGAGAATTTGAACCTGGATCCTATGAGGCGAACGTGCTCCCACTAGGCCACCATCCCACCATCCCTGTTGATCCAAACTTGATGTAAAACCGTCAACCAATCAGAAAGACTCGAATAAACTGTTCACCCTAACTGCCTGGAGTGAACGCCACCTGCAGGTGCTCTAACGCCCCCTGCGTCCGCTAAACCGGGCGGAGCTAAGTTAACCTCTTCCTGCTCGCCACCCTCTTATCCATTCAGCGTGGAATGGCGTGACTTACGGCACTTTGCTGACAGTGGGCACCCAGAGGGACGACATGATGTTTAAGCACGAGGGCCAGCAGGGTTCCCGAAAAAAAAAGTGATGTCATGTCAGAGGGTGGGAGGCTGGAAGGAGGATGTTGACACCGAGAGGCAGGGCTGCTTCCTGCACATCTGAGTGCTTATAAAGGAATCCGGTTTTGGGTTGGATGCAAGTGAGGCATAAGGTGTGTGTGTTTGTGTGTGTGTGTGAGAGAGAGAGAGAGAGAGAGCGAGAGAGAGTTAAATTAGTATCTGTAATGTGAATGTGTTTATGTTCTGATGTCTGCTTCAGTTCTTGTAAGGTTGTTAAACATTTGTATAATTCACCACCCCATTCCAGCTCTGTATTTCCCTGTCTTTACACACACACACACACACACACACACACACTGAGAGAATCCCCCTCCCAACCATTCAGTCATGATTAAATATCAACGCACTGTGCCTGACATTTTATTAGTCCAACAAGATGGATGAAATGGCAAGAATAAAGTAGGCTATGCATTCTTCCTCCCCACTGAAGTCAGCCACCCCTCATTCTTTTTTTTCCTTCCTCCAATTTACACGCGACGGCAAACGGGAGGGAGATGGATTTTGGGGTGCAGAGTTACGGAGGCCTGTTTCCTCCCTTCAGTTCACTCCTCTGTTTCTTCTCTTCCCCCCTGATGACTCTGGGTTTTTTTTATGTGGCTTTATTCCGGGTTTGAATGATCAGGGTCATTCGGGGTTTTATAGTCACATCAGCATGTGCACACACACACACACACACACACGTTTGCCTCCCTCTTTGAAAGCACGCATAATGTTCAGTGCGCAGTGCTCTCTTATCCCCCTCATGATGCCGTGATGTCAGAGCAGCGGGCAGGAAGGGCATCCCACCTCCTTTCTCGCAGTCTTATTAAAACAGAGAACTTCTCTCGCACCGTATCCGCTCTCGCCCGAGGCATGCCTCAGGTTTCTACACTTTCAGAACAAAAGGTAAAGCATCTGTTTGGGCTCCGTTGACCCCGAGGAGAAAAAAAAACAAACAAAACTATCAGCCACGAGCATTGAGTTAGATTCCTGTGGACGGAAGCATCTCTTTAATTTACTTTTTTTGTTTTATTATAACAAACAAAACATTTATTATTGAACGTGGTGGTGCGGAGACTTGCAGTTGGCAGTGTGGTTGGCATGTTCTCCACTCAGCCCAAGGGATCCAGGTTCCAATCCCAATCTGGGTAGAGTTTTCATGTCCTCCCCGTGGCCGTGCGGGTTTCCCCTGTGTTCTCCGGTTTACCCCCACAGTCTAAAAAAGTGGATTCAAGGTGAAATCATTGCTCCAAGTCGCCCCATATAAAGTGTGCTTGTGTGTGTCTTTGTGAGTGAGCCCAAAAACATGGATCAAGTCAATTGTGTTCTCCACATTGCCCCATATAGTACAGTGTATATGTGTGCGTGTCTATGTGAGTGAGTGTGTACCCAGCGATAGATTGGCATCCTGTCCTGAGTGTATCTGCCCAGCACCCGAAACGTTCTCCCCTCAATGGGCATGGGGAACCCCACCGTGACCCTAATAGAGGATAAAGCGGAATATAATAAATTATTGAAAATCTTGATCTGTCTAGACTGCTTTTATGGCTTATTGCATTTTGTCATGTGAGTGCTGGGATAGGTACTAGCACTTACCCTGTTCCAGGATAAGATATTATCTGAAAATCCAGTGATGTGCAGGAGAAATATGTACAAAAGCTTTAAAGATTTAGATTTGCAGAACACCCTGCTTGAACCCCCAGAGGATTAATATGGGAGTAAATGGTGACCTTAGTGATTTGTTGTACTGGATTCATTAAAATTAATATAAACCAATATATAAAGTAAAACACATTATACTATATAAACTATGAATTCATTATCTTCCGCTTTAACCTATATTAGGGTCGCGGTGGGGTTCCCCATGCCCCTTCAGGGGAGAACGTTTCGGGTGCTGGGCAGATACACCCAGGACAGGACGCCAGTCTATCGCTGGGTACACACTCACTCACATAGACACGCACACATATACACTGTACTATATGGGCCAATGTGGAGAACACAATTGACTTGATCCATGTTTTTGGACTGTGGGAGGAAACCGGAGGAAACAAACGCGGACACGGGGAGAACATGGGAACTCCACCCAGATGGGGATTCAAACCAGGAATCCCCAGTGCTGAGAGGAGAACGTGCTAAACACTAAGCTACCGTGCCCACTCTATAAACTATATAAACTAAAACACGTTCATGAAAACATCCTTCAGTGTCCAAAAAAATGGTAAAACACAAACAACACCATAAACCAGTTCATTGCATTGGTTCAATTACAGGTTTCATTTCAGTTGTTTGTTTCTTTTTACAGAATGCCGTAAAAGGCTGCGTGGTTGTCGGGGAGGTTGTCGGGGTGGTTGTTGGGGAGGTTGTCGGGGTGGTTGTTGGGGGTGGTTGTCGGGGTTTCAGGCTCGTGCTCTCAGTGTGCAGTTATTTTGCCTCCAGTTTCTTAGACTGCGGTTGTGTTTAATTACGGGGGGAAGTGATTAAGCACGGCGCTGTCGGGAGAACCCGAGGAGGCTCACAGGAAGTCGTGTTCTGATGTTAAACCGCAACGTAAACTTTGTAAATGGAGCACAGATATAAATTCCCTCCGGTTGTGTTCAAATGCAGAAACAAGCATGCACATGCGTCTGGAACCGGCGACACTTAGCTCTATGCTTTTATTATTTTTTTTAGGACAAAGCAGTTTTACAGGGGTCTCACAAGACTCAGAACATCAGTAGACCACTAAAGACATGTGTCAATATGTAGTCTTTTTTAGGACCATATTTGGGCTCAAGGTTTGGAGTCCTGATGCTGATGTTGCTACCACAGTATGCACTGAAGAACACAAACAGATAGACTACAGACTGTAATCAAAAAACTACAAAGTCCATCTTTACGGTAAGTGGAACTGAGAACACGGACAAGAGGAGCACAAAGGGGGCGTGTCCAAATGTCTAAGTGGTACTGTAGAAAAAAAAGGAATTATTCAGACCCTGAATAAATCCAAATCAAAACAAACCCCTGAACATAACATAACCGCAAATACAATTTAATTTTATTTATGTTAGGATTATGTAATTATGATGTCATTGTCATCTAAAGATCGTGGTGATGACCGAGGTTTCCATGTCCCGATGCTGATGTAATAAGACAAGTTTTTTTCGTCTCCACCGTCGTCCCATTCTTCCACATCGCTCGTTCAGTCATGGAGCGGTGGGCATGATTTCATGAAAACTCTGGCATCCGCCAACAAGAGATCTTAATGACCCCCCCCCCCCCCGTCACCCCCTGCAGGAATCGGTGCCACGATTTCCCCCCCGCTGCTGCGATCAGTCCGTTCTGTGGAGCGGCAGCGGGTCGGGATGCAGAGGGGTGTGCAGGAGAACCAGAATTTACAATGGAATGGAGAACGGGTCTTTAAAGATTGGTTAGAACAATCGAAGATCTCAAATTTCTTTTTTATTTTTACATGCATTTGGGTAAAGGACTGATATTTTGGAACCTCAGACTCCACCTTTTCCATTCTAATCCTGAATCTGTAAAATTCTGCGCTGTGTGATTGTGTGCCTCAGAGGTGGAGGTTTTGATCTTTAACCACAACAACTACGTCAACGTAGCACTGCATTCTGCCGCCATAATGCGACTGCGTGATGGTGCGAAGCTCACCATCCTCCCATCACTGAGAGTATAGGGTTCTGGAGCATCAGCCCCCCCCCCCCCCCCCCCCCCCCCCCCCCCCCCCCCCCCCCCCCCCCCCCCCCCCCCCCCCCCCCCCCCCCCCCCCCCCCCCCCCCCCCCCCCCCCCCCTCACGCATTGATACGAATGTGAAGCGCTCAAGGGTGTGTTATTGTTAATGATGTCACAGCTCAGCCAATCAGATTTAAGGACCGGAACTACCATTTTATAAGTAGTGCATCTACGGAGCACCATATCTGATCCATGAGCACCCAAACATCCCACTGTGGCTCGCCTCAAAGAACATGTTAAGTTCTCTGCGTAAAGATTCAATTGTTTGGGGGTTTTTACCGTCATCACTGCCATCATCACTGCCTGCAAGGATCCGTGTTTTAATGTAAACCAGCGCGGCATGTCATAAAGCTCCGTCCTCGAAAAGTGCCTTATCAGTCTGGGCTTGTTCTCCACTCGGCCCGTTCCCCCCTCCGTCACTGTAATTGCGGTGGGGCCGTGGAGAACGCTCCGGTCCATGCGAAATGAAGGAGGAAAAAACGCCGATGTGAGAGTCATTTCGAGCCACTGTCCTAACAGGCGAGACGTGACAGGGCTCATCATCATCACGGTGATGGAGAGCCTACAGTGATACATGTTTAAATCTTTTGGGCTGCTTTCCTTTCCCGCTCCATCGTCCTTCGCTTGGAAATGTGCCACCAATGCAAAAGTGGTTGCCCTCTCCCCGGAGGCCGGCTGCTGTATTTCCAACTCTTTCGGAACAAAGCGGAGGAATTTGCATCGGCGCGCTCGGCTGGTTGGTTCCGTGGATGGAGATTTGTGGCTGCGGTTTGTATCGGCTTCAGATCACTGAGGGCTTTTTGTTGTGGCAGTCACCGGGTCATCGATTTTAGGCTTGTGTTAAAGCCACTATTGCAGGTATTGATTTTGTAGCAAAGTGTCGGGGTATTAGATAAATGTATGTTGTAGGTATTGTGGCCGCCGCTTGTTAAAGTGAGCTCGTCATTCTTCATGTAAAGGAACATGGAGGCTATTGAACATTGACCCTCGCTTCTCAGTTCAGTCCGAGGAAACCCGTCCTCTGTAGAGTACTTGTTTAAATGCATCCGTACTGCTTGTGGAGTGATGCAGTGGGTCGGCTCGCGCTCTGAACCCCACCTTTCTCATGACCTGCAAATCTCTAAAATGGGACACCGTGTCGAGAAGACATGTTGTTTACTTGTTTTGTTTTTTATGGTTTAATGGGGGAAACAGCGAGGAATGTAATCTTTGTTCTACATAAGAACTTCACACAGTTTCACTTATTAGAGCTCAGAATGTCTCCAAATGGCCCAAACTTGTTTTTTATCTGCGATTTCCCTTCCACAGCTTTGACAGATGTTTAGTTCTTTTTATTGGAAGTAGGCTCTGGAGACCGACAGGGGAAGGGGTGGAGGGGATGAGTTTTGGTTTATAATTGGGTCCTTCTGGTCTCTAAACCTCTCCAAGGTTATTTAAAGTCCCAGAAGTTCTCCGCAGGACAATTCATTTTCCCTGTAGGCTTTTGCCAACTTTGTTCCTTATCTTTCTCCGGCGTTTTTGTCTAAGCGAGTCGCTCTGTGAGGAGCTGCTCACAGCAGCGGATTACCCAAAGTACAAACTTCAAGGTGGATCGTGTGGGATCAGACCAGGGTCATTTATTTTGGAGACCTCGGAACACTGAGTTTGGAATCTCATGACCTTTTGAAGGAAAGCCAAGAATCTTATCGAACTAAACTGTATAATAACCCCAATTCCTTCGAATTGCATAGGAATTAAAGAATTTAAAAAATCAACGACATATTCAAGTTTTTTTTTTTAACTATAAAAAAAACAAAAAAAACAAAGTCACTCACAGACTAACGACAACATTGCGAATCATTGTGGGTTGAGAATTCCTGGCCGCCGCTGTCTGATTAAAACGCAGCGACGAAAGCCGGCTTTGATCTTAGGAAATGTCTGCGAGGGGAACAGTTGGAATTTAGGCTTCTTTTTCCATTTTGCTCTAAGATTTGGCTGTGCAGATCGAGACAGATAGTGTCACCATTCATTTCCTGCTCTAGTTCCCGCTTCATTCTGGGAAGAAGTAAGACCTGGAGCTGAAGGCTTTAGTGAATAGAGCACATGTCGAGCCATTGTTTGCAGTTTGGCGTCTGTGATTCACGATAAATGTGTGCAACGTGCCCGACGTTCTGTCTCCACGTTTTACATGACGGATAGAGTTGAAGTTAAACTGTTCTGCAGTTGTAATAAACTCTGTCTCCTGTTTTCTGCTTTGTTTTAATCCAGGCCCCCTGCGTTGGCCAGCAGCCCTGCATTTTCAGATATCTCTGTCATCAGAATCCCTCCCCACCGGAACCCTTCGGTTGGAGCCGAGTCGCCCTTTAACCCCCCACACCCGTACATCAACCCCTACATGGACTACATCCGTTCCCTTCACAGCAGCCCCTCTCTTTCCATGATCTCTGCAGCCAGGGGACTAAGCCCTGCAGATGGTGAGTATCTCTGGGACCCGTTCTAGGGCCTCTGACATTCCTTCTAATAGGCCCCCCATAGCATACATCATAGCTTCACATATGGTTTTGGAACTCTGCCTTCACGAATAGCAGGGCTACATCTTGAGCATCTCGGGTAATAATGTGCACAATATTCTAACATGCACACTTTAAAATTTAATAGAATGCCTTTTAAGGAGAGTGCAAACTGTTGAGCTTCAAAGGGAGAACTCATTTTAATATACGGTCTTTATTATTAATGGTTTGGTTAAGGACTTATTATCTGAACGGCATCAGTGGCAGTAGATACGGAGATCTATAGGGGGTCAGGCAATTTGGTATCTTTAATTATGTGTTGCTGATTAGTGGCCTGTAGGGCCATCAGACTGAAGTTTGAGGGGTTCATATCCCATGTTCACTATAGTCATCATATAAGTAACCCTTGTCTAAGGCCCCTCTTTGCTTCAGGAGTGAAGTATCATGACCAGCACTGTATTCTGACCTCAACCATCACGTTGAGACACTGGTAGTCGCTTTGGATAATATGACCTCGTGTACACATCAGTGTGACATTCGGACAATCGGAATGGAACGGAGTCCAGAGTTCAATGCGATGAGGTTTAATTGATACAGGGATACTGACAAGCTATAAACCATAAACGAAGACGGCGTATCTGCGATGAAGTCGATCGCCAACGCTGCAGAGATGAAATAGCGCCGGTAATGCCACAGGTCACTCCTAGGAGGTGAACAGAACGGTGAGTTACACGAATCAACATGAAAACAAAAAAGGAAACTAATACAGAGAGAAAACAGAAAAGCCAATCCGAGAAGCAGAAACAGGACAGCAGTTAGAAATCGGGAGGTGGGGGGCGGTCCATGGTCTGCGAAGGGCAATACTCAGGTTCGCCCACAGAGGGAACCGTTGTGACAATCAGCATGTCTTTGGAACAGGAAAGGAAACCCACACAGGTTTGAAGGTTGGAACCTCCGCACCCTGCAATCTAATAAGGCTGACTGTCGAACAGCTGCACCACCGGGCCTTCATGTCCAATCCACCGATTTTGCTGCAAAAAGGAACCAAACTGCTCTGACTCAGTCTTGAAGATCAGATCGTTTCTGTCTAAGCAGGTTCCTTAGCTGTAGATCCAAATCCTTCTCAGATTTCAGATTGTCTACTGCAATACGTTGCTAACTGAACCCCTAGCTTGTGTGCTCAACCCTCTACTGATGGTCACCTGGTGTCGATATAAACCAACTAATTAAAACCCATGTAACTCCACCAGCCATCGTTATCTACTGTCCTCCTGTAGTTGCTCACATTTAGTACACAAGCCTCACATCGGTCTATAGCACACTCTCTGAACCCCCTTGGTCCCTTCACGTCATTCTGCTGGCAATTCACATCCGTTTTTTTTTTTTTGCCAAACTGGAATCATCTCTCCAGCTCTATCTGTAAAGTGGAAACAGTCAGTATTTACAAGACACACCTCTTCCTCAAGTGCTTACTTTAATCTCTGCATCTGTGTCTTCTTGATAAAATAAAAACATATAGGGTGGGGCTGCATTTAGGGATTTAGACTTTGGACCAGATCGGCAAAATGTTTTGATTTATTTTATTTCTTTTGATTTATTTGATTTATTCTAATCAAAACCTGTTAATGCCATGGCATACCCAACCTTTTTTTTTAACAATAAGCCCCCCCCCCTCCTCTGTGTTCTCTCAAGCCTTTTGTTAAACATTATGACCCTGCGGTTCTGATCACAGCCCTCGCGATTTTCCTCCAGAGGATGTAGACTGGAACTTTGATCCCATTCTCATGTCAGTTTCTCTGGAGAAAGGATCAGTGTCCGTGTTCAAAGTCTGAGTGAGGTGCAAGTTCAGACCCAGGGTGTAGGGGCAAAGGGCAGATAGTGAAGGGAACAAGAGAGAGATGGGAATTTGAAAGGGCTCGGAGCATCCACAGCCCTGCGGGGAGCCATTTGGGTCCGGCGCATGGAGCCAGTCTGAGAAATCAATTAGAGTGCTGCTGGAAACCTGCTGCTTTTAAACCGGCTGTGCAGAGGTCTGGCCTCTTGGCCTGTTGTTTCGCTGGAGAGCTTTAATTGAAGCTTGAAGATCGTTTACCAAAACGAGGCCAACGGGAGATTCCGTCCAGAGGCCGCGGCATCGATACTCCAACAGCGGAAGTGTTTGGAACAGTTTAATGATTTGTTATGTATTAAAATGGTGGCTTTACAGATGCATGTTGTGTTCCATTCATCCATTCATTATCTTCCACTTTATCCTCTATTAGGGTCGCAGAGGGGGTTCCCCATGCCCATCCAGGGGAGAACGTTTCAGGCGCTGGGCAGATACACCCAGGACAGGGGGGCAATCTATCGCTGGGCACACACTCACTCACACAGACACACTCTATATGGGGCAAATTGGGGCATTCAATTGACTTGGATCCACGTTTTTGGACTGTGGGAGGAAACCGGAGAACCCGGAGGAAACCCACGTGGACGCGAGGAAAACATGGAAACTCCACCCAGATTGGGATTCGAACCAGGAATCCCTAGTGCTGAGAGGAGAACATGCCAACCACTAAGCCATCATGCCTAATAAGAAATATTATTAATATAATAATTTATAACACTTTTCATAATCTGTTAAATTATTTATACATTAAAAAAATCTGGCGTTTTTATAGAAGACGTGAACGTTAAATCGTGCAGAAAGGGGGAACCATCGAAATGAACTACAATGGTTCCACAGTGGAACTAAAATACAGCGGAAGGATAATGAATGAGTTTAATATGACAGTCTCTCTTAAAGTTTGAGATGAAACACGTCGGTGTGAAGAATCGGTGCGAAAACAGAATGAAACCCGAGTCCTGTGTTAAATTCGGTTTTAAGACGTCTAGAAAATTGTAACTTTAAAGTCCTAATTTGCAAGAAAATAAGCTGTGCATGGGTGGGATGCTTTTTTTTCCCCCCTCGTGGTTTTTCTTTTCTTTCTCTTCATTTTCCTCCTACTTTGTATCTGAATGCTGATTTTGTGCTCTATCTTTCGCCGCGCTCTTCTGTCTGCACCCCACTGAGGGAATGCCCTGCGGCTGTGGTGGCATGCACAATCACCGGATCGTCTTCGCGTCTGCCAAACGCCAGCGTGCCACCCCCAGCCCTCCTCGCCCCGGACCTGCCAGCCCATCCCGAGTGCTTCACTAAACCGGCAGAGAAATCCACAGAACGGCAAGGCGGCACAGACAATTAGGAACGCGACCCGCCACCCCCCCTCCCCACTTAAAGACTTAATACCCACGACGAATTAATTCCGAATGTCTTCTTACATTTATACAGCCAATCAGAGACGCATATTCCACGCACACAGACCCGGGCCACCATCCACTCGTCTTATCCTCTTGTTCGGTGACTTATTTATTCTTGATTATTATTTCGTTTTGAAGGAAGGGAAATAAAAAATAGGGCAGGAATTAGCCAGAACGCATTGTGTGGCTAAACTGATTGTGGAATTTGCATTGGGAAGCAATGCGAATGTCCCTTTTCTTCCACATTCTCTCCTCGTCCTTTTGTTTGTGTTTACGGTATTATCATTTGCATAAGGTTAGCGCTGCCAGAAGTATATATTTAGGCGGCATCTCGCAACGCCAAAGAGAGGGATATGGGGTGTGTTCATGTTGGGGGTTTTGGAGGCAAAGAAGTAGTGGTGGTGGTGGCGGTGGCGGTGCTGATGGTGGTGGTGGTGGTGTGGGGGAGGGGGGTAAGGGGTTGAAAGAGGGGTGGAGATCAAGTGAAGAAGATAGGAGAAGGAGAACAGAGGCAGGCGGAGAGCAGCGCTGTTGTTTTATGCATGCAGATCTGAGGAGATCTGGACCATTTGTTTTTAAATGGAGTTTTAACTTTGGCAGCAACGGGGGAAGAAAGAGGCATGCTGGGAAGGATGCAATGTGCAGCGCTGCACCTCCTGATAACACCCTCACGCCTGCCTCCGAATCCATCCTATAGTCTCTGTAATCCAGCCATTACGGAAATAAACTCAAAGCCCCTGAGTCATATCGGTTCATCATGAAGCTTTACGGTCCACAAAAGAGACGTTATTTATACGAGTGTGGATTTAAATTAGCATCTGTTTGTGTTTGAGTGTTTGTGATGTTAAGTAAACCACGTATTCTCCTGCGAACGTCGTCACCACATGCAGGCGCGAGTAATGGTAGCAGTAATGGTGACTCGTGACTCATTGAGGTGATTAGGGGTGTTGGGCTTTTAATCTGGAAGTCGAAGATTTCCCGAAACCCGAAGTCCATCTACGGCATATCTAAAGTGGGCCATGGTGCAAGGCCCTCAACGCTCGTTGCTCCAGGGGTGCTGTAACGTGGCCGGCCCTATGCTCCACCCTCAACCATTACGTCGGGATGCTTGTACGAAGTGTCAGCAAATATTTCTTGCTAAAAGTTCCATTTCTCCTTCAATTAAAAGACGGTTGAGTGGAAAAAACCCAGGAGTTCAGCAGTTGTAGTAATATTTAAACTATTTCACCCGGCACCAACAATCATGCCACAGTCTAAATCATGACAATAGCGCACAGTGAGTAAAGGTAAAGTGATAAGTAGTGTGGAGTATCAGCATCGGCATCAGTGGAGGCACCTGACCGCCAAGACATCCGCTGCTCATGAGATGAATCATAAGTTTTATTTTATTTATATTTATATTTTCTTTTTTATTTTAACATCAGTTGCCTATTAAAGCTCATAAACCAGTATATGATATATATATATATATATATATATATATATACTGTATATATATATATATATATATATATATATTGAGTCCACATCCGTGTTTCTATACTTAGTTAGTTTCTCTGATCATATAGATGGACTGTGTAGTTCTTTGGTCACCGTCCGTAGTCCATCTGTAGTCCCCTTGACTCCGAAACCTCACAGAGAACTTTCTATTCAGATGGTGGATGATCCTTCGCACTGCAGTAACCTTGATGTTGTGTGTAGCACAGGTTCTGCTGCTGAGTAGAATGGATGCTGCAGTTCTGCTGAACTTTTTAATCACCATCGTCACACCGCTGGACTAATAATGTTCTACCGACATCCACAAGGTGGCACAATAAGAAGGATGTGTCTAATACGGTGTACATTAAGGGGATACAGTTAGCTGTGTATGATCAACATACCAATGAATCACAGTAACACAGCACCACCATGTCAGTGTCGCTGCAGTGTTGAGAATCATCCACCACCTTAATAAAATCAGGGGTTTTCTGATTATTAAAGTTGAAGGTATTAAAGTTAAAGTAATTTTTCTTGTCTCATTCGGTCACGCAGCACCGCACACCGCGCTGACGACGGCTGATTACTATCATCAGATGGCTCTTATAGCGGGACACCGCAGCCCCTACGCCGATTTCATTCCCTCCGCCATGTCCTCCGCCGGAGCAGGGACCAACGCGCTGCACATGGAATATCTCCAGGCTCTGGAAGGTAAGAACCTCCAATTCTTCCAATTATAATTATTAATTATTCTTCTAATTTGTGTTTGTATTCGCAGTTTGTTCTCGTTTTGACTGTAGATTCAAAATTTTGGTGACATTATAATTTATTCTATTACGTTTTTTTTTCTCTTAATTATGATTTAACTTCAGGATTATCTATTTTTGGATCAATATATTTTCTAAACTAAATAAATAGCAGTGACCTACATTCCCATCAATACTGTAATGACTGATTTACATGACATGAGCTCACACACTTTAATCCAAAGTGACTTAAAAGTACCCCAAAGTGATGGTGTGGGTCAGAACACAGGGTTGGCCGTACTGCTCGTCTGAAACACTTGGGATTAAGGGCCTTGCTGAGGGACCCACGTCCATCACAAACATCGGTTAATGGTAATGAAGGTCTAAACCCCTAAAAAACAAGCTGCTTCTCATCTCATCATATTGCGCTTAATCCTCTACCAGGGTCTAGGGGAGAATGTTTTGGGCACTCAGAACAGGGCGTCAATCCATGGCTGGGTACACACTCACTCACACACACATATATATAAGGGCAATTAAGATGGGGCAACTTACAGCAGCCAATTTTCCTTGATTCCATGTTATGGAACTATGTGAGGAAACCCACATGGAAACGGGGAGAACATGCAAACCCCACCCATATCAGGATTCACACCTGGATCCCGAGCACTGAGAGGAGAACATGCCAACCACTACACCACTGTGCTGCCCTGCAAGTATCTCCCTGTTATTTATTTTATTTAAAAAGGAAGAAACCTTGTGGGGACTGAAAAAGGGCCCCATCCTCTTTAAGTGGTCGCTCAGAGATGACTGTGTGTAACATCCCGTGTCTTGTTTTAGTCACTTCATAAGTGTATTTATAAGTGACCATTAATGAAGGCATGTTAATATAAATTCATTACTGATGAATCCACGCAGATTAAAACCGGCTCTCGTACATTCACACGACGTTCTGCACTCCTGCGACGCGTCTGCGACGTGTCTGCGACGTGTCTGCGACGGCTCTGTGTTGTTTAGCGCAGTCTGAGTCTCAGATCTGCCTTTTAATGACTGTTTTTAAAGTCAGAGCCACACTAATGGCTCCTCTGCATATGAAGATGTCTCTGACTTTATTCTCCACCTGTGAATTATACAGGCGGCAATGAAAAAAAGCTCCCGTTTAGGCAGCTTTAAAGGACTAAAGAGACCCGAAGCAATTAAACTCGTTAAATCAACATTACAGAAAAAAGTTGTTGCTTCCGAACAAAAAGATAATAGTGACCTGATCTAAATAAAGTCATTGTTATAATGATTTAAACAGTGAATGCTCTGTGTGTGTGTGTGTGTGTGTGTGTGTGTGTGTTTGTGTGTGTGTGTGTGTGTACATATGCTAATGACTTATTTTAAAGTGTAAATAGAAAATTAAAGACACCCTGGTTTTGGAGAGGGGTCGGCCCGACTGGCCCGTGTGCCTTTGATGCGAGTGTTTTTCATTCAGCGTCTCGTTAGCTTTCTCTCCTACAAACTAATTAAAACGAGCCAAACTTGCACTGGTATCAGAAAATTAATTGCTATTAAGTGGAAATTGGAAAAGCCCCACTCTTCATCTGTGGAGGGATCCTTTCTTCTGCCGTACCATCTCATATTAATGCTGAAACAAAACAATTAGGGCCGCTGCTTTTTCTTCCCTCTCTTTTTTTGGGGTGGTGGATGTAAAGGCCTCGGTCACTTCACAGACCTGCTGTGATCCGGCGCGGGTAATAACTCGTCACACTTTAACAATGCCTGTCCCACCCTGACCAGATTAACCGTTTAAAGCTCTCTTTTGTGGAACGGAGATATACAGTGAGAGAAAGTACGGAGAGGGGTGTAATTAAAGAATCGGGCTAATAATGGGAGCAGTGGTGGCGCTCGAGCTCGTTTAAGTTGAGCTCACATTAGTGTAATTACTGTTAGTGCAGGAGCTGCTGATGAAAGAGAAGAGCAGACTCACACGCTTACATTCACAACTAAGATGGACACACATCAGGGTGTGTGTGTGTGTCTGTCTGTGTGTGTGTGTGTGTGTGTGTGTGTGTGTGTACAACTTGGATACTTTATGTTTCAGATGCATATCTGTAGGAATTGATGACTGTGGTGACTTGAGCTGTGGGTGGGTTATGGGTGGGTGGGTAAGCTGTGGGTGGGTGGGTTATGGGTAAGTTATAGGTGGGTGTGTTATGGGAGTTGGGTTAAAGGTGGGTTGGTTTTAGGTAAGTTAAGGGTGGGTGGGTTAAAGGTAGATTTGTGTTATGAGTGAGTTGAGTTATGGGTGAGTTTTTTGGTGAGTGGGCTATAGGTGGGAGGGTTTTGGGTGGGTTTAAATGGGTTAAGGGTGGGTTGGCTTTATTTGGTTATGAGTGGGTGGGTGTTTTGGGGTTAGAGGTGGGTGGTATGGGGTTATGAGTAGTTTTTTTTTTTATGTTGTAGGAGGGCTATGGATAGGTTATAGGAGGATGGTTTATGGGTGGGTGTATGGGTTATGGGTAGGGTATGCTTGGATGGATGGGTTATGGTTGTGTTATGGGTGGTTTATAGTTTGAGGTTGGGCGGGTAAATGGGAGGAAGAATTTAACTGAATGCTCTGAATATCTTTATTTTAGTATTATAGGACCATGCAAACTTTGTGTGTGTGTGTGTGTGTGTGTGTGTGTGTATGTGTGTGTATGTGTGTGTATGTGCATGCCACACAACAAAATCTAAATCCATTCAAAGCTCTTGAGCACATTTGTATATAAGCCAGAATGCAGAATAGGTTGCAATCATACGAACACACACACACACACACACACACACACACACACACACACACGCACGCGCGCACAGTGCGCTCATCTAGTGATTTACATGTGAATGGCAGCCACTGTAAATGCTGAAAGTGTCAAACAAGAATGAAGGGAGTAAGTGAAGGAGGGTGCGAGAGGAGGAAGAGTGTGAGTAATCTTATTTTGCTTTCTGATAAAAACCCAAACGAACGAAATGGCGGGAAAAAAAAAAAACGTGAGTTATAAAGTCATTGTGTCACTCCGCGCAACAAAGGAGCTACATCCCCTCAGCGGCGCTCCCTTCGCCTCCTTCTCTCCCTCCTTTCTTGTTTGTGACATTTGCCAGTGAAAAGACAACAAAAGTCATTTCTTAATCCGTACATAGCGTCATTGTGTGCGAGTGGAGGGCCTGTCTTCACTCGAGCGGCTTTCGAGTGAAAGCTTTTCAAACACAGACCACTGCAATTCCATTCAGCCAGAAAAGACTGTTCAAGCAAATTAAATGTGATTAAATATTGCTGTGACACAGACGTGGGTGAGAAAAACCCGCTGCTATGGGTCTCTCTCTCTCTCTCTCTCTCTCTCTCTCTCTCTCTCTCTCGCTTGCGGTCTCGCTCGCTCATGCTTACACACACACACACACACTTTTCTTTCTATCATTCTATCTAATCTGACTCATTCCTCTCTCACACTTTTACACTCTCTCACTCTTGCTCACTCTATTTTCTTTCTTTCTCTTTTCCACACACACTCTCTCTCATTTTTCTCTCTCTCTGCTGTCTCTCTTACACACTCTCACATTTTTCTCTTTCTCTCTCACTCGTCTCTCTCTCGCTAACTCAGCTCTCTCTTTTCTCAGTCTTTCTCTCTCTTTCTCAATTCAATTTAATGGAACTCTTTTGTTTCTTTCGCACTCTCTCACTCTCACTCTTTTTTT
The DNA here is from genome assembly GCA_019802435.1 of Corydoras maculifer. Classification (NCBI taxonomy): domain Eukaryota; kingdom Metazoa; phylum Chordata; class Actinopteri; order Siluriformes; family Callichthyidae; genus Corydoras; species Corydoras maculifer. The sequence continues at coordinate 663,644 of JAFMOD010000313.1, read as the reverse complement.
TTTGGGCTGTTCTCTCTCTCTCTCTCTCTCTTTCTCTCTCTCTCTTCTTTACACACACTCTCGCTTTCTTTTTAACTTCCTCTCTTGCAATTTGTCAGTCAGCATTCTTAATTGTTTTTCTTGCCGCTTTCTCACACTGATCTAATTTTTCGTTCTCTTTTTTGTCTCTCTCACGCTTTTCAATTCAATTCAATTCAGTTTGCTTTATTGACATGACAAATGTTTACATTCGTATTGTGAAAGCATTTTATATACAGATAAATTAAGGAATAAATAAATAAATAGTTATGCTAATTCAGTAATAAAGATTATATGTGTGTGTGTGTGTGTAAATAAATAAAAATAGTAATAATTATATTAAAAATATAAGTATATATATATATATATATATATATATATATATATATATATATATATATATATATATATATGGTAAAGGGAAAATAATAGGTAATTAAAAAATATATATTAAATATTTTATTTAATAGGTGAATAAAAAATAATAATAAAAAAAGTAATCTACATATACAAGTTTGTGTGTAAAAAAAAAATCCTTTAATTTATTCTTTTTCTCATTTTTCTTTTCTTTATTGCTCTCGCTGTCTTACTTTCTCTCACTCATTCTTACGTCCTCTTTCACTTGCATTCTCGTGGCTTTCATTCTGACTTATTTCTCCACCCATCATTTTATTTCTCACATTTATTTCTCATAAGCACTCTCTCTCTCACTCTCTCTCTCACTCTCTCTCTTTCGAACTCTTTACTTTGGTGAAGTAACCTACCTTCTCCTTCTCTTGCATGCTTCGCTGTTCTTTCACTTTCTGGTATTCTCATGTTTTTATTTTTGCACTCTGTCTGGTCTGAGCTTTCTATCTCTCTCTCTCTCTCTCTCTCTCTCTCTCTCTCTCTCTCTCTCTCTCGGTTGTATTGTTGACATTTCTAAAGCTTACATTTTTAAATAGAACAAAATGAAATAAATGTCTTTCTTGCTTCATGAGCGTTAATCTGAAAAACCTTTCAACAAAGACGTGAGTCTCGGTTCAGAGGAGAATTCCTCACTGACATGACGGTTAAATCCTCCACAACTTTGTTTTTTGTGTCTTTGTGTTTTTTTTGGGTCTCTGTGTATCTTAAAGTAAAAATACAGATTTTTTTTTGTTTTTTACTTGATGAAATGAAAACCCTGGTGGTTTTGCAGATTTCTTTGCAGGTTCAGGTTCCTGGTCTCAGCTTTTAGAACCGTCAGTGTTCTCATCTCTGATGAGTAAATAGGTAATCCACTCCAGCAGTACATTATGAATACCTCTGAGTTCTGTGCATCCATCCATCATCATCCGCTTAATTCTCTACTAAAGGGAACTCCACCCAGATTGGGATTCGAACCGGGATTCCCGAGCACTGAGAGGCAGGTGAACCTCTTAACCACCTATCCACTTAGTCAGCATGTGCATCTTCTGTTCTCTGTTTTACAGGTTCTCGATTCCCCAGCCCAAGGCTCCTCACCCGTCAGGGTAGAAAGCGGCCTCTTCCTCTCTCACCACACCCCGACTCCAGTTTTGATTTTCAAGCCATGATCCGGAAATCCCCCAACTCCCTCGTGAGCATCCTGAACAGCTCCCGACCCAGTTCATCCACCAGCGGGTCCTACGGTCACCTGTCTGCCGGTACCATCAGGTGCGTTCTCATGTGATTAACTCAGAACATATCATTCATTTATTCATTACCTTCCACTAAATCAGTCTCGCGTACACACTCTATATGGGGCAATTTAAAGCATTCAGTTTAACTTGAAGTTTTTGGACTGTGGAAGGAAACCAGAGAACCCGGAGAAAACCAATGTGGACATGAGGAGAACATAGAAACTCCATCCAGATTGGGATTCAAACCTGGACTAACCACTACACCACCGTGCCACCCTTCAGAACATCCATCCATTTATTATCTTCCACTTTATCCTCTATAAGGGTTGCGGGGGGGTTCCCCATGCCCATCCCAGGGAGAAAGTTTCGGGCGCTGGGCAGATACACCCAGTACAGGGCACCAATCAATCGCTGGGCACACTTACTCATGCAAACACACTCTATTTGGGGCAATTTGGAGAATTCAATTGACGTGTTTGTGGACTGTGGAAGGAAACCAAAGAACCCAAAGGAAACCCACGCGAACACGAGGAAGCTTGGGATTCGAACCTGGAATTATGGCGAACATGCAAAACCACTACACCACCATGTCGTCCTTTATTTAAAATGTACTTTTTTTTGTAAATTGTGGCTGAATCCTTGTCGGTTTCTGATATTCCGTTCAGAATTTCACTTAAAGTTGAAAAGTACTGACAGAACAAACAGGAGGGGTGTTCCGTACCGCAGAGAACCGCGGCATGATAAAGCACTGAAGGTATTTCACTAATGAGAAAGGTGTGTTTAAAACAGACAGGACTGGCAGGAGGAAGACACGAGGAAGGAGAACATGGGAGATAGAGAGATCGATGGTTAGAGGGAGAGGATCAGAGCACTGGGACTCGGGTTCGGCGGCGGAGTGATGAATGAATGCGTGACGCCGAAATAAACGAGGGAACAGGCCAGGCGCTATTAGGCGGAAACGTGTGAACACACTCCTCTCCTCCTCCCGTGCATTTGTCCCTCCAATATGCATCACCTGATTAATGTTCCCCCCATCAGAGTGGGAGAGCTCTACCCCGCTGCCGCCGCCGAACCATCGCTCATGCTGGAAAAGCAGCGCAGGAGGGAGGGGTGACGGATGGAGGGGTCAGCACGAGGGACACGGGAAAGAGGATAAGGCTGATCAGGACACTAACACGAAACCCTAATGGGAAAAAGAGAACGCAGGCAGTCGGGACCAGAGTGAATGAAAAGAATGGTGGTGTGAAGCATGATGGAGTGTGTGTGTGTGTGTGTGTGAGAGATATCACAGTTTTAAATTAAAATGATATTTTAATGTGATTAGATGAAAAATTAGTGAGATTTTAAAGTAATTGGGTTAAATTAACGCGCTGTTAGCTGGTTGTGTTCAACAATAACAACAACACCACCAACAATGAGAAAACTGACAATGACGAATAACGACAACAAAACAATATAATGACAACAACTATAGGAAAACTATGACAACAACAACAAAATAATGACTCAACAACACCAACAACGACAAGAATGCCAAAAAAAAAACACCAACGACACCAATGACAACAACAAAACAATGGCAATAACAAAACAATGACAACAACTAGAAGAAAACTACAACAACAAGAAAAGAATGATCTAACAACACCACCAACAACAACAATAACAAAACACTGACAACAACAAAACAATGAGAACAAAAATAACACTGACAAAACAATGACAATAACAACAAAACTATGACAACAACGCCAACAATGACCAAATAATGACAAGGACAACAACAAAACAATGACAACAACTATAAGAAAACTATGACAACAACCATGACAACACTGACAAAACAATGACAACTTCGCCAACAAAATGACAATAACAACAAAGCAATGACAAAAACGACAACAATGAGAACAATCACCAAACAATGATGACCAAAATAACAACAAAAATGTCAACAATGTCAATAACAATAATGACCAAATTATGACAACAACTAAATAAAAACAAAAATGACAACAAAACTATGACAGCAAAACAATAATTAAAACAATAACAACAACGCAAAGACGTAGTTTCAGTCTTATATAAGGTGGTGTGTAGATGTGTCCTGTAACACCCTCTGTCTGCACCGATGCTGTTGGAACGACACTCTCAGAGGGTTCGCCTGAGGACAGGGAAGTTTCCACCCCGCATGCCGTTGCGCGTCACTCGGCTGGAGCCTCGTAAAGGAAACAGGACGAGAGAAGGACGGAGTTAAGCGGCGAGCGAAAGAGACAGCGAGGCCGCTGACCCCCGGCCAGAGCGATTGATCACGGATCTGTTGGGGAACGGATCGCTCATGTCTGGACTGTGTGTGGACAGAAGCTGATGAGCGATGAGACAGCGAGCTGCACACTGCTCCGTTCGACTCATTGATTTCCTCTCTGGACCTCATAAGATAAGCAGATGTATGAGGAAGAGCGAAGCAGCACACGATGACTGCCGTCACGGATTCTACAACTGGACATTTAAACATTTTCTTTTTTCTATCACTCATAAACATAAAAAAAAACTATTTAACCCATAAGCATAACATTAAAGACCGCAGAAACAAAACCTGCATCGTTATGACATCACCTGGCATTTGTTACATGTATAAACATATTACTTTCATTTCATTATATTAAAATAATGTTATAATAAGGGCGGCACGGTGGCTTAGTGCTTGGCATGTTCTTCTCTCAGCACTAGGGATTCCTGGTTCCAATTCCCGTCTGGGTGAAGTTTCCATGTTCTCCCCGTGTCCGTGTGGGTTTCCTCCTGGTTCTCTGGTTTCCTCCCACAGTCCAAAAACATGGATCGAGTCAATTGAGTTCTCCAAATTGCCCCATATAGTGTGTCTGTGTGAGTGAGTGTGTGCCCAGCCATAGATTGGCGTCCTGTCCTGGGTGTATCTGCCCAGCGCCCGAAACTTCTGTCCTGGATGGGCATGGGGAACCCCCCCGCGACCCTAATAGAGGATAAAGCGGAAGATAATGGATGGATGGATTGTTATAATAAAGTTGTTTTCTTTATATTTTCTGTCTTCTGATCTTGGCTTGCAGTCCTGCACTGAGTTTCGCGTACCCTCCCACCCCCGTAACGCTGCAAATGCATCAGCAGCTGATTGGCCGACCACCGGGCATCGTGGGATCTGCATTCGGACACAGTCCACCGCTTATTCATCCCACCCCTGCCTTTGCTACCCAAAGACCCATACCGGGGATTGCCCTCACAGGTTCCGGGACTACGGAACGTTCTACCGGCCCCTCAGACCCACAGGTGAGTTAAGGCCGTCATTCCTCATGTTTCCTTTAGAGGGCATATTAACATCAGGACCCCAGTTTATATGCAATGATCTCACATTGTGTATCTTCCTAAAAGCATAAACCTGTTTCATACTCGTGATTTCATACTCGTGATTTCATACTCGTGACGCTCTTTATAAACTAATGGCCGGCTTGTAAGTGTTAAAACCCCGTTTACCCCCCAAATTCATCACCACCAAGAGCAACACCGTGCATGAAAGACGGATGAATTTAATCTTTTCCCTCATTATATTCCTCCTAAATATTTTTTCCACCTGTGACTGTGGTGGATTAGGGCATTAGAGAGTCAGGGGGTGCGTATCGATCAGAATTTCAGGCCCCGCATTGATTTTGAATCAGATCGCTCCGTTTCATTCATCCTAACGCCGAGACGTCTTCAGAGGCACCTCTCGCCAGATCGGTGTTGGCCCCCATCCATTCTTAAGCCCCACTCACAACAAGAGAATGCGGCAGCCTCGACCGGAACATTTGTCTCTTTGCGTGGTCATAAAAGAACAATTAACAGGAAGTGATAGAAGATTTGAGCATTGCTCACTCTGACAGATGGAGGGAGCAGTAGATCTATGAGCGGGATCGTTCTGCTGTTAGTTCTAATAGCCTGCTGAGAAGTGAACTCACTGCCGCTGCTACTCTAGAACACAGAAAATAAGACTCAGCTCGATTCCGTTGATTTTTTTTGTTTGTTTTTCTGTAAAAAGTTACAAATAAAATCGAAGTTCAACACTAAACTTGATAAACGGTGGTATATTTGTGGCAGAGTACTTTTTGTCATATTGGTGTAAAAGAGGCGGTCGGCGCTTCAGTTTTGCAGCATGGGTAATGCATAAAGCTCTTTATACGGGGCACACCCCACCTCCTATATCCAGCAGGCACTTCACTTTAAATTGGAGGAAAAAACCCAAGTTGATGTTGTGACTTTGCACACGTAGCCAGACGGAGGATCAGAGGAGGGCTGAAAGGGGATCTGCCCTTAGTGAGGTGCCTGTCGGATATATATGAGATGGGCTACTGTTTTGTGGGCCATGCTCTATTATGTGTATAATAATTGTTTCATTGTTTTCGGTGATGTGTGTTTTTTAGAACAAGCCCACCAGTGAATCGGCGGTGAGCAGTACCGGAGACCCCATGCACCACAAACGCTCCAAAATCAGACCCGACGACGAGCTTCCCAGTCCTGGAGCAGTTACTGCGCAGGTACATCACTTCCACAATTCTCCCATTATGTACAGAACATGAGACACTTTCAATTAAACATCCAACGACATGAAATAGAACACGACATGAGACCAAATTAAATGATAACTTCATTAAATTAGTCGTAATAAATTAAATAAATCAGGTCCTAAACACTCCCACTACCAGCACGCAAACGTAAACTCAAAAGACACGTGACCCCTACAAACAAAACTAATAGAAGTGCCTCGGGATGCAAAGCGCTGCTACAAGTGCAATGGTTCCTCAGGAAGCATGCACCTACCGGACCTGACCACCTTCGTCCACACGGCTGCAGGGACCTGCACCACCTGCAACCTCTTACCTCAAAAACGGTTGTAATATGGTGGATGCATCACATCTGAGGTTACATTCACGTTTACTCAAAATGCCTAATACTTTACTGGTTTAAATGTACATACTGTATTAAAATCAGTACTCACGGTTTAATTTAATTTCAGGCTCGCCAATGGAATTATATTTAATGAACTATTATATACTGCTTGGGTTTTTATTTTTAAATTTATGGTTCCCAAAAAGTTACTAATCACGGAAAAGGCATGTTGTTAGGCATGACATGGGGCGGCATATGGTTGAATTACATGAATTATTCACAATAATACACATCCTCGAGTGTCTTATTGCTTTTATAAAATGCTTTCAAACACACTATAATAAAAAAAAAACAATCCAGAAATGCGTTTATTACAAACAAAAACATTAATAATCTGGTCTAGTGGTCTAGTAATACTACCATCTAGTGGCCAAATGACAGAAAGCAGTTTATAAAAAACATTCTGGATGTAATGTATTGTATATCTCGCATTGATGTGGTGAATGTGGTGCGGTCAAAGGTGTGTGTTATTGTCAATAATGTCACGGCTGGACAGATGGCTGAGCCAATCAGATTTTAGAAGCGGAATTATCCGTTTTATAAATAAAGTTACTGTGAGGTCTAAAGCAAAATAAAATATATTTTTATATAATAGAAGTGCAAATGTGAGCTGAGACCCTCAAATGATGCTCAATCTCACTTTCACATTAAAACACTTTTCTCTTTATATGTTTAGCTGCATGCCTGTGCGCACGCACACACACACACACACACACACACATATACACACACACACACACTGCACAGACGGCTTGGAGGCCTGTTACGCGATGCCCAGTAAAACAATTTATTTATGCTTTTGATTCATGGGCTTGCTGGGACTGTGCCGCAGATGCGATAAGCAGCACCAGTGTAAGCTGCTTGAAAAGAAAATTGTTTTCCCTCTAATCAGATATATGACTAAATAAGGAAATCCACGGCGACAACACACTTTTCTTTCATGTATACTAAATGCAGGCTGTAAGTACTCGTTTTAAGGAGCCTTCTGTGTGTTTTTTTTTTTTGCCTCATACCTCTGGGATTGAGCTTCTTTACGACATGCAGCCTTTCGAGTGTCTCCAGCGCAGTGATGGACTTTTAGCACGACACTGAAAAATGTCTATAGTAATGTAGCTTCTGATGGAGGGAATCAAAGGTTACATTCCTGAAATGTTTGCCCTCATAACCATCATCCATCTGCTTATTTATGGAGGAGTCTTAGAGACTTGAGGCTTAAGGCTCAAAGCTCATGACCCTCTGAGGATGGAGAGATGAACATCTGCTTCAGCTTTGCTTTATGATTAAAATGGGATTATGAGATCCAAATATATGGCACATATGATTGTAGACCTTTTAACCGCGTTGACCTTAAGAAGCGCGCACACACACACACATACAAATGGGTAGTTCCACTCCTTAAATCTGATTGGCTGAGCCGCTTGTCCAGCCATGACATCATTAACAATAACACACACCTCTGAGCGCTTCACATTCGTATCACTGCGTGACAAACAATACATTAATTTAAATCATAAAATACAGATTAACATATACAGCAAACCGATTCCCGATCAGCACTTAACCTGTTACGACTATTGTTTACAAATTGTGTTCTATAATTTGCCCACAAGATGGCAGTATTTGATCATTAGCAAAAACGGAATCCTGTTACTCAGCGATCAGCGTTTACTTTAAAAAACGGACAATATCATGTTGCGCAACATCAGATTATTAATTATTTTGCTTTCAATAAATGCATTTATGAATTAAACCTTGTTTTCTTATTATAGTGTGTTTGTATGCATTTTCTAAAAGCAATAAGACACTCGAGGTTGTGTATTATTTTGATTAAATCAAAAGAAAGAGGTGTAACTGAACTCCGCTACGCGTCTAGACTAATAACACCTCTTTATGTGATTTATTCAGAATAATCCAACGCCCTTAAAACAGTATAAATACGCACCTGGGCCTGTTTATTAATTATTTTATTATCTTAAAATAATATTTAGCTCAAACAGACATTGTCATAAAGCAGGTGTTCTGTCGCTCAGTGTTACATCATGTCATTTTCAGAGATGCTCTAATCCCCAATTTGATGATTAGGGTCATGGCACGAGGTCATGATACAGCACCTATGGAGTAATGAGGGTTAAAGGTCGTGCTCAAAGACCCCCACTGGAACTTTGGTGGACTCGGGGATTAAACCCCCACCATTTAATCCACCAGCTCCACACCCGACTCACTGAGATAGCACAGACACATGATGGATGCGCAACACTATTTTTATTAAAACTCCCATCCAGTAAATGAAGACCGCATTCTGGATCTTGTAGTTCTTTAATTAGAGTGCTTCTCCACATGCTCGTCTGTTCGTCTTTCCTCTTTATCCACTTGTATTTGTACAGATACTCTGTACTACAAATAATATGTACAAGTATTTGTATAAATATTCTTTCAATCGTATTAATAAATCGTATTTACTTTGCGTGAGCCGCACGATGCATCACATATGTGTCTGCGATATAGGCCTTGCATCACCTGTGCACCGCCGCCGCCCAGCCAATGAAATAATGCGTGTGTTGTACTGATCCAGGATCGTTCGGATGGAATGACAATGGTGAAGGAGGAAGGAGAGAAGGAGGAGGGGAAGCAGGAGCCCGATGTGGTGTATGAGACGAACTGCCACTGGGAGAACTGCTGCAGAGAGTTCGACACCCAGGAACAGCTTGTACACGTGAGGACACACACACACACACACACACACACACACACACACACACACACCTACAACCTTTTAAATCCACCTTCCACTACATGAATCCATGAATGCAAACTCTATTTACATTAAATACATGGACTTGAATTTATATAAAGGGTGTGAAAAACCCATAATGTGACATAAAACCTACACCACACACACACACACACACACACACACACACACACGCACACACATACACACACCTACAACCTTTTAAATCCATCCTCCACTACATGAATCCATGAACGCAAACTCTATTTACATTATATACATGGACTTGAATTTATATAAAGGGTGTATAAAGATTGTATATAAAGGGTGTGACAAACCTAATGTGACATAAAACCTACACCACACACACACACACACACACACACACACACACACCCACCCACCCTGACTTAGTCATTTGTCATGGTGCAACTAGAATGACACTCACCTCCAGAACATGCAGGCTCACAGCGGTGCCCTTTTTAAGCTCTCGATTTCTTATTACAGTTCCCTTTCACTGTTCACACACACACACACACACACACACACACATTGGATAGAACGATCTTCAACTCCTCACTGCTGTCTATCCGTTCTCTGACATGGCAATTCGAAGCAGCCATGCTAACCCCTATCTATAATTGATATCCTGAGCGCGGAATGGCCTGCCTCCCGCGTTTGAAGGCCTGCGCGCAAAGCTTGAGGACCTTGACAACTTCTTGACGCTGTTTTTAAAAGCAGTAGTGGGGGTCTGCCGCTGTGTGTATACGGGAAAAAACGAAGGGCTGTATACTGACATGTTTCACTTTAATCTCTTATAAGTAATTAACATTTTATTTATTCATCAGAAGATGATTAGGATTAGAATTATTTGCAGTCCGTAGTTATTCGTCCTCACTGTGGTTTGACTACATTAATACGAAGTGATAGCCGACGCTACGTCTCATCGGGTTCTTAATGAAACAGCTGCATGGTGTAGATTTAAAGAAATGTCATTAAAATGTACAAATTCAATCCAATAATTAGTTTTTACGTTTATTCTGAAAAAAAAGACACAATACTGAGAACATCAGGAACCGTCCTTATTTCCACACTTGTCTTTAGACGGGCCTCCGGTTTTTCAGGTGCAGGAGGTGGATGAGAGGCTTCTGGATTTTTACAGGTGGACAGAAAACTGAGGGGGGGTGGAGCTGGGGGGTGTTTTGGCTCTGCACTGTTTACAGTTAGTTGCAGAACCTGGTAACCGCGTTGGTAAAAAGACAGATTCATGTAAAAAACAGTGTATTAGGGATTCTTTTCCTTTGTTTTTTTATTAATTGTTAAAGGTAGCCCCTATGGGGACAATAACAATGCATGAAGTGGAAATGGGGCTCCGTCCTGCACCTTAAAGTATCTTAAGACACCCTGCTGCCGGGTTAGTGGATAACAGTTGGTAGGCAGGAATGTGATGGGCAGTAGATGAGACCGATCTGGTTTGGAATGCCTACAAGAATTCTTATCTCATTATTTTACCCTTAATCCTATACTAAGGACTAGGGTCCCGGGGGTTCCCCATGCCCATCCAGAGGACAGTTTACGATCGCTGGGCAGATACACCCCGGACAGGGTGCCATTCTATTGCATTTATTGCTGAACGTACACAACTCACTTTATAGGGGCAATTTAGAAGCCAATTCACCTTGAATTCATGTTTTTGGACTTTGGAAGTAAACCGGCGTACCCATAGAAAACCTGCACTCACACGGGGAGAACATGCAAACTCCCCCCAGATTGGGATTCGAACCTGGATCCTCAGGGCTGAGAGGCAGACGTGCTGATCACTACGCCACATAAAAGTCTACAAAGTTTCGGCTCCTTTTAAATTCTCTTCACCTCTGACCCTTTAAGTTTCTATAATCCAAAAAATAAGAATTCCTCCCGCTTCCGACCCCGACCCTTTGATGTTTCTGCGGTATTTACCGTATGCTAATCACATGGCTTTGTTTACGACCGTTATTCCTTTCAGCTCTCGGTGCTAATTTTAGATGAAATGAGCGCACCACCCTGGTAGCAGGTGCTTTTTGCCGAAGCCGGTGTCACGGTGCCGTCGGTGTGTGTTTGCGTTCAGCCCTACAAATCTCCCCCGTTCTCACCATGACGCATGGCCGCGCTCTTTTATCGGTGCAGCTTAAGCGCTCGCGGTGCCGTTGATAAGATAACCATCGCATTTGTGCAATTTAGTGCATTTATCTGCCCTACCCAGTCAGCAGAAAGCAAGCGGGTGTCAATTTTCCCTCATTTATTTCATTATTTCCCCTTTCAACCCCCTCGCCGTATTTACGCCGTCTTTTTTTTTTTTTTCTTCCATTTCTCCCTAAATACTTGGGTCTGTATAGCTACAAACAGGTGCCCCGGGGCTCTTTTGGTAGGGGCACTTAAAGATAAGGGTACTTTCAAGCATGCTGGCATGCAGGGGGGAACATTTGGTGAGGTGGAAGTTAAGAGGCCTCGATTGCGGACTCTTATTTTGGCAGGTAGGAAAGCGCATGCCTGGTGATCACGCTCAGCAGGTCCGGGGTTGCGATAATCGCAGGTATTTAAACGCACTTAATTAGTGCAGATAGCAGAACCACAGTCTATGCATAATAAACTACCATATATGGTTTTCTAAAGCCTATCCCTGCACTTTGCTGCCATAATAAGACTCAGGCAACCTGTGATTTTTTTTTCTGCTTGTGGTTGCCAGGTATTATTCTCAGCGTTAGCACTGGGACACTGCCACCTTCGTTGCATCTTGCTCATATTTTCAGCACAAGACCTCATTTCCGTGTCTTGCATGGACTGCCTCTTCATCTCCTTATCCCCCCCCCCCCCATTTACCACAGGGGGCAGCGTACGCACAGTTTACATACGGTCATTCACCAGCAGCAGAATGCTGCCAGTCCTGCCATCTCGTGCTGAAAGGAGGAGCGGGTGGCGTGCAGTAAGACGTCAACCTCCTGTTTACATCAAGGGCAGTCAGCTGGTTTAAGCAGCACAGTCCTCCTCGCTCATTTTAAATGGCTCCGCCCGGTATCTTTGCAGGGTCAGTGCAGCAGCATCAGGACCAGATGTGTTGGTGCCCCATGGTTGGGGTTTTAGGGGTCACGTGCACATCCGAGGGTTCGATTAATGCCATTTGTTGTATTTGTGGATGCTGCTCTCATATATTCAAGTGTTATATACTGCAAATCTATATATAAGTGTTATATATTGCGTCATTTCTGCATCTGACCGCACAAAAGTCATTTGTAATTTTATTATTAATATGAAATTGTAATCATTTTCATGTGCAGCAAATAAATAGTAAGTATGCGACACACTGTAGATTCCGTTTTGCATACTCTTGCATAAGAGAGAGAGAGAGAGAGCGCTTCTTAGCTGGGAAGATAAAGAGAGGCTGAGAATGAAGTCAGACCTTCCTCCTCCCTCTAAAGCCCCTCTGGCTGATACTGAGACCCTTTAATTGGTAAAATGCAGATTTTTTTTTCTCTTTTTGATCAGCCTTAGGATTAAACGTTTTATCAGTCTGGAGTATCTTCCCCAAAGATGAAAAGGCAGAGTGGAATTACACATGCCATTTCCATCCCACCCTCCTTCCTCCTTTCCTGCCATTTCTGTTTCCTAACCCCCGAACTTTCCTTCCACCCCTTTTTTCCCGCCGCTTTTACATACGATGCTTCAGTGATGGAGAAGAAAGCACGGCTATGATTTATTAGTTATACGATGAAAACGGCGAGCGCTCGTGGGATCCCCGCGCTTCGGGAAGCCTGTGGATAAACGCGCCTCGTTTCATGCATGCCTGGATTTTAATGGGGCAGGTTAAAGTGAGCGCTCAGTAAACGGATGATAAGCAGAGACTGTGGATGGCTTTCGAAGTCAGTAAATAAGTCGAAAAAAAAAAAAAAAGGGGCTGAGTAATAAAAGCAGCCGATGCGTTTTAGCCGTGCTGGGTTTACATTCGGAGGTTTATGAACGAACCGTTTCAGTTTTGCATTTTACATCCAATACACTGACACAATACATTTTAAACAAACTTAAACGAATTTAAATCAACAGGGTCGCGGAACACAGCATGCTGGTAAATATAAACCACACCATATAGTCCGAATAGTTTATAAATACTCACAAGTTTTTATCTTAAACAGCATGTGCACCCTGCACAAAACATCCAGCCCTGGCACTGCTGCACCAACCATGCCAAGGCGCAGGGGGAACCCTTGTCGCCATTATTTCAAAAGAAGCATCATTTAAGCGATAAGAGTTGTACTGCTCATCTGCTCATCTTAAAACGTCTAAAAGAAAACGGGGCAGACTTACGGAGAACATGCAAACTCCACACAGAAATGACCATGCTCATCTTGATGGTGATATTTCTAACCTGGTGACTGACCTCATAAAAAAAAATGGGATTGTAGAGACCGAATGGACAACACACATCATTATCATTATCATTATATAAACAGTTATAAAAAATTTAAAGGAAAAAAAAAAAGACGGGTGTTTTAAAATGTATAAATATGTGAGTAATATATAAATGACACATTTGTAAAACATTCTAGAAAAAAAATATTTTCAAAAATTATTAAAATTTTTCTTAAAAAAGTTTAAAAATCTGGACTTTATAATCTGAATCATTGAAAGAAAACTCAGAACTGTTAGCATTTTAGGTTTTAAATTATTAATTAGTAAGAACAATTATTGTGTATAATATAGGATTATACTGTGTGTGTGTGTGTGTGTGTGTGTGTGTGTGTGTGTGTGTGTGTGTGTGTGAACACAATGTGTTGACAAGACATTTAATAAATGTAACAATAAACCCAGTGAATCAGCATCATATTAAAATGGACTAAACACCTGAATTGACCATCGAACCCGCACCCTGCCGGCGCAGTCGACTGTCGGACCCTTATTAGGACCCGGGTACGAGACGGACACAGTTTGATTGACATTTCAGAGTTCGAGCCACTCACTCAGGTACTGAACCAACACCCTGAAGTGTGAGAAAGTTGGAACAGAAGGCAGGAAGGTGACAGAGATCGCGGTGATGCCGACCGCCTTCATGTCATGAAGAGGAATAGTGGATGAGCTCCTCTCTCCGTCTGAACCGCAACTCCTCACTTGTTTTCATTCCGGATCTTTTGGCTTTTCACTGTCACTCGCCTCTGTCCCCTCTCCTGCTTTATATGTGGAGGGCATCAGCTCGTGGGTTTTTTCTTCTTCTTACGTTCTCCGCTTCGATCTCGGCCTTGCTTTTAACATCGTCCCGCCTGCTTCAGTATGTAGTAATCTAGCTCGCCGACGATCACGATATTGTTTCTGGCTGCTTGGCTTGAAATGCAAACCGATGCCACTTCTTCAATCAGAAGGAGTTGGAGTTGGGAGTTGGGAGTTGTATGGATGCCAGATGGTGACCTCGTTTTTTTACGGCATGAATAGATGTAGTGTGTATGAACTTATTCTCACTTCTCCATCCCAGTGGTCAGGCGAAGCATATGTAGGTACAGGCAGCTGGCATGCTGAGTGGAAAAAATGAGAAGGGCCCCGTCAGCGGTTGCATATTAAAAGATTATACGACTCGATGCATTCGAAAATGAAACAGGAGACTCGGTTGATACAGATATTAAATTGGGTTCAATTGGCCTGATACCGCAACCAAGCGCTGATCCATTTTCAGAACATCCATGCCCCAAAATTCAATCCCGGATTCCCCACCTTCGCCTTGTTTCCCTCCCCCTCCCCCCCGACCTGGCACTAAGCTGCAGATTGGAAGTTCCTGTTGCAGCATTACTGTCAGGTCTTGTCATGGCAGGCTGCAGGACGAGGTGATGGGAGCTGACAGGACTGCATTTGAGATCCTGTTTAAATTGGACTCTGAACACACTGGACCCTAAACAAAGCACCATGTAAACCCCCTCGAAACATAAAAGGGAGAAGGGCTGAGAAAACGTGTTAAGAAGGCCGAACGAGAGAAAAATGAGACGACTGTGTTGACCTTCATCGCTGTAGTAACCGAGTAAACTGTCGGATTTAATTCTCCATTTGTGAAGAAAACAGTGAATTAACAGGAAAAGTAGTTTAACTTCTGCTGCAGTCTGTTTTACACATCGTCGTGGAGGAGATGTCGGAGACACGTGCCCTCTTGTGGCAAAACAATGTCATTGCATTAAACATAGTTCCACTGAGAGACCGTCACAATTGGCCTTAATAATCATTCATCCATCTATTATCTTCCGCTTTATCCTATATTAGGGTCACAGAGGGGGAACTTCTCAGGCGTCGGGCAGATACACCCAGGACAGGATGCCAATCTATCGCTGGGCACACACTCACTCACACAAACACACAGACACACTCTATATGGGGCAATTTTTGGAGAACTCAATTGACTTGATCCATGTTTCTGGACTGTGGGAGGAAACCGGAGAACCCGGTGGAAACCCATGCGGACACGGGGAGAACTTGGAAACTCCACCCAGATTAGGATTCGTACCGGGACTCCCTAGCACTGAGAGGAGAACGAGCTAAACACTAAGCCACCCACCTTAATAATCACAATGGGTTAAAAATTAAATGTTAAAAAATTAAATGACACTTTCAAATCCAACTTTTTAATACAAACAACTGCGTTACAATTTTACAATATAACTACGTTACAATTTTAGCTCTTTTTTATTATCATTATGTCGTAGTAGATACCAGGATTAACATATGTATATCCGAACCCTATTTCCAAACAAATGGAAACTTATTAAAAAAAAATATATATATATATATATATATATATATATATATATATATTCATTCATTCATTATCTCCCGCTTTATCCTCTATTAGAGTCGCGGTGGGGTTCCCCATGCCCATCCAGGGGAGAACATCTCAGGCGCTGGGCAGATAGACCCAGGACAGGGCGCCAATCCATCGCTGGGCACACATTCACTCACACAGACACACTCTATATGGGGCAATTTTGAGAATTCAATTGAATTGACTCATGTTTTTGGACTGTGGGAGGAAACTGGAGAACCCGGAGGAAACCCACGCAGACACGGGGAGAACATGGAAACTCCACCCAGATGGGGACTCGAACCGGGAATCCCTAGTGCTGAGAGGCAAACGTGCTAAACCACTAGTAAACCACTAAGATACCGTGCTATATATATATATATATATATATATATATATATATATATATATATATATATATAACCATATTATGGTAATTTGCTAATATTTCGCATGTTGGGATGATATGACAGCGTTTGAATCTTACCGTGACCTTCATCTTTACTTTACAGCATATCAATAACGATCACATTCATGGTGAGAAGAAGGAGTTTGTGTGTCGCTGGGAGGAATGTTCTCGGGAGCAGAAACCCTTTAAGGCGCAGTACATGCTGGTGGTCCACATGCGCAGACACACAGGCGAAAAGCCGCACAAGTGCACGGTAAGAACCCCTGTTACCCAACATCCCCTATTTAAAGGCCTCTGACCAACATTATTTAAGTATTAAGTTGCATCTAATTTGCTCACTCAGTAAATACCATACAGGATGTTACCTGCTTGTTACATGAACAACCTGTTTTTTTTGCGAGCAGTTTGAGGGCTGTTCCAAAGCCTACTCCAGACTGGAGAACCTGAAAACACATTTACGCTCTCACACTGGAGAGAAACCGTACGTGTGTGAGCATGAGGGCTGTAACAAAGCCTTCTCTAACGCATCGGACCGAGCCAAGCACCAAAACCGGACACACTCCAATGAGGTAAACACTCGAGTGCCCCGGGTGGAGGGAATGATTGTGTACATGGTGCATCGAGTTGGGCCTTTTCTTGTAAAGCATATTTTATAGATCCTCACTATCTGACCCTGAATATAATTAATATTTTAATTTTAAATAAATGAATCTTTTATTTTTTTTTTCATCTAAAACAGTCTAAGAGTGAAAGTGTCATGGAACCAAAAAAATTTTTTAGATTGCACTAGTGGTTGAAATATTCGCTGACCAAGTCCTACATCGTTTTGTAATCCTCATTATGTCCATAATTGTTTAGTGTGCAGTAACATTCGCTTGTATGCAGCAGTGTGCATTAGCATTAGATGTCCATGCAGTAATATTAGTATTATGTCCTCATAATGCAGAGGATCTAATGATGTACATGAGAAATATTTACCCAGAAAAAAATGTTACATCCCTTATTTTTGCAATTACAGAATGAACCACGACATCCGATATTTATAAAAATATAAAATATTGGTGAAAACACTCATTCATTCATTCATTATTTTCCACTTTATCCTCTATTAGGGTCGCGGGGGGGTTCCCCATGCCCATCCAGGGGAGAATGTTTCGGGCGCTGGGCACACACTCACCCACACAGACACGCATACACACTCTATATGGGGCAATTTGGAGAACTCAATTGACTTGATCCATGTTTTTTGGACTGTGGGAGGAAACCGGAGAACCCGGAGTAAACCCACGCAGACACGGGGAGAACATGGAAACTCACGGGGAGAACATGGAAACTCCACCCAGGGGATCCCTAGTGCTGAGAGGCGAACACGCCAAACCACTAAGCCACCGCGCTGCCCGAAATATAACATATTGTTCCAAACAAAGATCAAATTAGTGCAATACGTTCAACACGGCTCCTCATGGCCCTCGTCTTTACTAATCACAAAGCAGTTCACGTCTCCTGTCTCATGTCGTCTTTATAAATCTGTCAGAAACGCCATTGTTACGGTAATAAAGCTCTGACCTGCAGCGCTCGATGGCACATCATTCATTCCTACAATGCTCTTCACAGAAACCCTACGTGTGCAAGATCCCCGGCTGCACCAAGCGCTACACCGACCCCAGCTCTCTGCGCAAACACGTAAAGACTGTGCACGGTCCCGAGGCCCACGTGACTAAAAAACAGCGTGGGGATGTTTACCCCCGACCCCCAACCCAGCCACGCGAACCGGGAGCCACCGGACAAGGCCGATCGCCCGGTTCGCAGCGGCCCTTGGGAGCGTTCGCCGACCAGAGGGAGTATAACCACCCTACCTCGAAACAGGACGAATGTTTGCAGGTCAAGTCCATCAAGACGGAGAAGCCCATGGTAAGCCTCTCTTCACACTGGATTGTTCAGAGTATTATTAATAATCAGCTTAACACCACGCCGTAATTCACCTACGAACCTCAGACTGCGTTCCCGGATCTTGCGGAGCTCAGAGCTTCGATTCGCCCGATTTGTTTGTTGCCTTGCTTGCTGCCTTAGTTCATCCTGTCACTTAACATTTCTATTTCTGTCTCCACGGCCTGTTTATTAACTGAATGTCTTTTCCATCCAACTTGCCCTCTCTTTCTAAGGACAGTGGGTGATCAGGTGAGATTTGGTGAAATGGATCAGCATTGATGTCATTGTGTATCTGAGTGTATCTTGTGTCTCCTGCCATTGATAGACTCATTAGGCTCATTCACTCATCTTGGTATCTGTGTCATGCATCAACCGAAATGTATTATCATCACCTTCATTCATTACTCGTCTACACTCCAGCTCACACACATAGAAAATCATTTTAATTTGATTTATAATTCGGTTTTACGGTACGAGTTATAGTACACTTCATAGTGTCAGCTACTTTGTAGTGCTCTTCCAAATCTCAGGAGTGATTTTGGTGTGCTGTATATTTTACTACACAAATTCACTACAAAGCAATCTACAATGCCAGTCAAAAGTTTGGACACTGTTGGTCAGGAGAAGTGCTGCAGTAGTTTTATTTAAACACCTCAGTGAAACTGCTGGGATAGGAACAATGCCCCCACCCAATAATCCCTGCTCTGTGGTGGTACTATTGGGGTTCTGAGCATTAGAGAACAGAGTACACAGTATGTACTGTACTCCACACACAGATGGACTACAGAACGATATTGTAGAACTACAAAGTGGACGATAATTGGAATAAAAATTGGGTGCGTTCATACTTTTGACTGTATAGACTATAATAATTGTGGAAAAAAGAACCAGTTAAAAAAATCATAGATTTTCTATAGAAGTGCAGAGCAAACATTAAAAAATTATTAATTTTGAATATATGCAAAAAATTGCACAGCTTTGCTTTATTAATTTTCTTCTTTGTTGTTTTACGGCACCTGGCATTATTAACATCTTCCGGAACTTGCCTGTAACTCGAGAATTTTCACTCGTATAACATACAACATACAGGAACTAGCACGTCACAGGAACTGAGCTGCTGTATGAGTTCATTATATTTGATGCTCTGATGGGGCAGCGTGCATCACTGACACACCCCTCGAGCAGGATGTAAAATTTAAACACCTGTTTAAAATTCCATGCAGCGCGGATTATCCGCTTTCAAACGCAGCCTTTGAGCAGAGAGCGCCCGGGAAGCGGTGCGGAATGTTAAGAGTCTTGGTTAGTGCTCCTGAAATGGTCTGATTCTATCTCCCAGACTCTCCGACATCTCTGAGTGAAGCATATACATAAAGCTTCCCCATTTTTAATGCACACGCTGAAGTGCGCAGATGGATTAAAGCTACTTATTCAATCGTTACGATAAGAAAATCTCAAGAGCAACCGATTTCCAGGTAAATGACGCTGTGCATTGAGGAATCAGAGGAATTTAGTGTATTTAGGTTGCTATTATCAACAAGGCCTTATTATTACCAAACTAATGAGGTTCCCATCTGGCCCTTGATCTATCCATCCATTATCTTCTGCTTTATCCTCTATTAGGGTCACGGGGCGGTTCCCCATGCCCATCCAGGGAAGAACGTTTCTGGGCAGATACACCCAGGACAGGGCGCCAATCTATCACTGGGCACACACTCACTCACACATACACACTCTATATGGGGCAATTTGGAGAATTCATTTGACCGTGAAACCATGTTTTTAAACTGTGGGAAGAAACCGGAACGGGACACGGGGAGAACATGGAAACTCCACCCAGATCGGGATTCGAACCGGGAATCCCAAGCGCTGATAGGAGAACATGCCAACCAATAAGCCGCCGTGCCGCCCGGCCCTTGATCTGATCTCATAATATTATTAAACTCTTTGTACAAGTTCCCATTAAAATCTGTTGTTACATTTTAATCAACACATCAAAGGGCAGCTGGAGCTTTTAGAGCTGTGGCAATAATTAAAATCAATTAGGTTTTATGTTTTAAAATAATTACCGACTGTTGTAACCAGCATCTAATTGGAGTGGGGGTGAGGGTGGGGGTGGTGGCTTAGTGATTGGGCTGTTGGGCAGTCATTCTGAAGGCTGTGGGTTCAAATCCCAGGTTCACTGACATTTCTAAATGGGGTCCTTAACCAAGATCCTTAACCCACATAGCTCCAGGGGGCGCTGTATCATGACCAACCCTGTTCTCTGAACCCAACTCAAATGTAATGTAATGTTAAACGTGGAACAGACCACGTCGCAGGTCTAATTGTATAATTGTAGACTCGGTTCATTCTGCATGTCATATCGAATCCTCTCCATCTGTGTGTCTGCCACGTTTTAATAACCCACTGCAGTCATGTTCTCATTTCGTGGTTGGCGCTCATAGTTACGCTCATATTTGGCACACTGGGGTTCTCGAAAAACTCCCGACTTAAACCCTGACTGCCAAATGTGGGCGTAACGGAGGACTGCAGAATGATGCACGACCTCAGTTGAACGATTTTCACTCACTGCGTGGCCACTTGACGGAGGCTAATACACCAACCTGTGCTCTGCCCCCCCCCCCCCCAGGCGTCTCAGCCAAGCTCTGGCGGTCAGTCTACATGCAGCAGTGACCAGTCCCCCTCCAGCTCCCATCTCAGCGATGGAGTCCAGCTTGCTGTAAGCAGCATTGGGCTGGTGGGGAAGGAGGTGGCGGTCCAGAACCAGGAGGAGGAAGAGGAGGACGACGAGGAAGACCGAGAAAGGGAGGAGGAGGATGCACCCATCATGGACTCCACTGTGTCCACCGCTACAGCTACGGCGGCTACATTAGCCTTGCAGACCCGCAGGAGTCTGGGGCGGCCAATGCGCTGGATGGAGCAGGTTAAGATGGAAAGGCTTAGGCAGGTGAATGGAGGCGTGTCGAGTCATCTGTTGCCCACACCGCCCCTGAAGGTCCAGGGCCTGCCTGTGCTGACGGGTAAAGGTAAGCTTTGGTCTCCTTCCGCACCAAATACTGTAGATATATGATGTCGTTAACACCATGTATAATAATGGTTTTTGACGCCATAGACCCCCTAAAGTCTTGCCCTTCTGTTACCTCTAGGCTTGTGTAATGGCCAGAATATCTGTCCACTAGTGCCACAGCCTCCTTCACGTCCTGAGCCATCCAGCACCGAGCTGACTATGCTAAGCCTCCTACGGGATCGTCGTGACAGCAGTGGCAGCGCCACCAGCTCAGCCTACCTGAGCAGTAGCCGCCGTTCGTCTGGTATCTCCCCTTGCTTCTCAAGCCGCCGTTCCAGCCAAGCCTCTCAATCGGAGCACAGCCACCACAGGCGCCTGCACAACCTCAGTTCGACAGACTCCTACGACCCCATCTCTACGGACGCCTCGCGACGATCCAGTGAGGCCAGCCAATGCGGTGGCCTGGTGCCTGGGGTGAGCTGGGTTGGTAGTGGTAGTGTGGGAGGAGGGGGAGTTGGATCGAGGGGCATGCTGAACCTCACTCCAGCGCAGCATTATCATCTAAAGGCGAAGTACGCAGCAGCAACTGGGGGGCCCCCTCCGACACCCCTGCCTAACATGGATCAGGCGAGCAGGGTCTGCATGAATATGGACGGACAGGACACGAGCCAGCTGATACTGCCACCACTGGTTAAACCACGGCGTTGCAGTGATGGAGATACTCACGCACAAGGCAGCAGTGTTGGGTACAGGCGGAGGGGACTGTACCCCGGTGAAGGCCCGGGCAATGGTGATAGAAGAGCAAGTGACCCCGTGAGGACACGAGATCAGAGTACACTCATGACGCCTCAAATCCAACGTTTCAGCAGCTTAAACAGCATGCACCCCGTACCCCCGCCGGCTGGCAATCATTTTATACTTGAAGGTCACCGTCTCCAGAACAACACCCACTCAGAGGGCAACATCCAGAGTGGCCTGCTTTCCGCTTGCCCTCCAAGCATTGTGGAGCAATCAGCACTTGAAGATTTGGCCATGGAGCATGATGGGGCTGCCTTATTTCGGGATGAGGTCATTCTGCCTGACGATTTGGTACAGTACCTGGAATCTGAAGAGCACAAGGCCGCCAGCGCCAAAGACACAAGTCCTCAGTATTACAGAATGCATTTCGACCCGGATCCCGCAGAGCACCAAAGTCTTCCACAGCCACACCTGTCACAAGAGGGACAAAGTACCGTGAAGGACCACCAGCCTATCCAGTGGAATGAAGTGAGCTCGGGAAGTGCGGAACCGTCTCCTCCCCGGCAGTTGCCAAGGCACGGGAGACTGGCGAACCATAACCACCCTGTAGGTCTTCCATTTGGCCGCTTCGAGAACATGGTCGTTCAACCGCAGCTCCAGACTTCGGACTTTGCAGACCACTGCATTTCAAACCAAAGGAGTGCTCTTCAGCACATGACGGACTGGAACAAGGGGCGGGGCCACCCGAATCTATCTAGGCAGGGAAACAACTCATGCCAACAACAACAACTGACCCCCAGATTGCACCACGGTGGGCACATGGAGGCGACTCATGGCAGTTGCAAAGAATTGAGAAATGGCAGTGTAGTTGCTGCGGGTCAACCAGGCTCTCCAGTCGTCCTTGGCGCGCTCCAATCCCAAACCCAGCCCCAACATCACCTTGTAACCACTTGTGAAGTAAATGGAACCCGGCCACAGAGGGGCTCAACGACTTACAGACTGTCTCACCACACGATCTACCCTCCATCCTCTCGGCCCCCGCTCTATCCCACCCAGCAGACCATCATGCACAATGCACAACCCCCCCAACAGCAAGGTGTACGGAGAGGAAACACCAGCTGCTCGCTTGTTCATCAGGTTTCAGAACTGAAACTAGAAGTGGAAGACCAGCTTCAGACGAACCCTAACCCTGCGCTGCAACCTCACTTCTTCATTGAGGGCTTCGAGAGTGCGTCCAACTCGGGCGCCGCACCCGTCCGAACGGCGACTGGGTTGTCGAGTGGCCCTCCAGGGGAACTCCTCTCTCCCGGGGCTAACCAGGTGACCAGCACAGTGGAAAGCACCCCGGATGGGAACGTTTTGGACGATGTCAGTCTGAACTTTTCCTCCATCCTGGATGATAATCTTGAGCACGGGAGTCTCGTGTCCGATGTGATTAGTCCCAGCATCCTCCACGGGATTTCCCAGACTTCCTCACGACTAACAACTCCCCACTTCTCAGGCACATTTCACAGCTTGCCCCCCGGCACCACCAACATGGCCATCGGAGATATGAGCTCCCTCCTCACCACGCTGGCCGAGGAGAGCAAATTCCTGGCCATCATGCAGTAGAGTTCTCTGACCTCCAGCCCGATCGGCGGAACCGAGAACCAGCGGAAACTTCCATACGATCGAAAGTTGGGGGTGAAGTCGAGGATTAAAACGTGCTTTTTTTTTTTTTTTGTAGAATTAGATGAACAGAAAGTTAAGACACGGATGAGACGGTGTGTAACGTTCTTACCCTCTGCTTGAGGTTTTGGGAAGCGATATAAATCCAGTGTAAGAACATTAATGTAGTTATTCCATTTCTGGAATAAATATAAACAGGTTTTTGTATTACTATAAAAAATTTTTTTTAAAAAGACGGTCACTGTATCATTTCCATCTCTTTGTAAAAGTATTCTTGGGTTCAGTGCTGATACATGATGCTAATTTCCCAAATAATCTGCCTTTTGTGCCAGTAGCAGTGTCATTACGGAGGTACTTCACCTGCAGCTGAACCGCCCATTACAGAACGGTGTAAAGAGCGACAGCCTGATGGTGGCGTCAGGTCAGCGCTGGCGAGAGGTGGCATCTGTCATCATTCTTACCAAATTGTTGTGTTCTGTTGTGTTCTGTATCCATTTTTGGCAGGAGGTGGAGGAAGGGATGATTCGGTGGAGGGTGTTACCAACGGTGACAATCGAAGAGGCAATCAAAGGAAATGAACGCATCTGCAGACGTTCCACCGATGGTCTGCGAGACATAAAAGGTGGAGAGTTTGGATCCTATCCCGGCCTGTGGCAGATTGACACCGAAACCCGGGATGCTACAGACCACATCCTGTCCACCTTCTATGTCTCGCATCATCTCCCACCGACCATAAGTGGAACCTCTCTACCTTTATTGCCCCCGGGTCTGCCTCCTCTCCACCTCATCCGTTCCTCTCCGCCCCTCCACAACCGTATTGATCTTGAGGGACCATTTTGTTTGGTATTACCCACGAGGAGCAACGCCCCAGAGTAAATACCTGTACTTAATTTACTGTAAACATGTATATAGTTCTGATTTTTTTTTTTTTTTTTTTTTTGTACAATCATTTACATTTTGCTTTTGATATTTTACATACTGGTGCTGATGACAAGCTGTGCATTACGTGGCAATATTACAGAGGGACGAGAGACATTTAGGAAATTAAGCTCGAAATGCCAACGAGCGTATTATCATCGGGACATAAATCATGTTCAGAGTTGCCAAATACCTAAAAATGAATCGTACATGTATTTTGTTTTACAACCAGCTGGGGGACAGCATCACTCAGGATGTGGAAATTAAAAATCACTTCTGTTTGCTTTGGTGCCCCTCGGTCTCGGGATGTTTAACCACGCAAACTGAGAGCGTCCGGACACCGCCGGCTCTCATACGAAAAGGAGTGATGATGGAATTTGTTAGCAGTATTAAAACAGTGTATATACTTGCATATGTATAGTTTTTATAAGTGATGCTGTAGGTACAGGTAGCTCGATGTTTTGTTTTAAGTTGTGTACCGATGTCATGTTATCGTTCTCATTGAGGTATGAAAAATGTCCTGACAGAAGGCGAGAAGGTTTGGGTCAAAGGTACGTGCCTTATTTGTGCCGATCTCAAGAGGAACACTGCCAGACTTTTGTAAAGAAATCGAGACCCACGGTTCCGAAAAAAAAGATTCCAGCACAGCTGAGGCGCCGTGAAGCGGGACGCCTGGAAACATTCAGAAGAACGACGGAGGATGTTTAAAGTGATTACAGATCTTGCCTTTTTATACTCACAAGTATGTGTTTTTTCTTTGGAGCGCAGATGGGATAGAACCCATGTGGGAATCCGGTGTCCTGTCTTTGTACTTAAGGGATAGACGGTGTAAGAAGTGAAGGTGCAGTTGCACTCCGTAATAGGGATCAACATCTGAACACTTTTTGTAACAAACCTCAACTAATGTTTGTAAGGTTTTAATAAAAAATAATGTGTCTCTAAATATTGTTCTGTTTATTTTTAAATATTTTTATTGTTATACGTTTCAATACTTTTGTCTCTATATTGTTTTAATTCTGTAGCATGGGTCATGAATGTGCAGCCTCCATACGATAATAATAATAATAATAATAATAATAATTAGTGATAAAATGCTATAATATAAACTTTTGATATACTGAATCTATTATACAGTAAATCCTATGTTCGAAATACTAAATGTAATTTTTTAAAATTGATGAGAGGCATTATATTGAAAAAAGCAAATTTACATTTTTAATACCGCATTTTAAAAATAACATAAAACATAAATGTGATATTTTGTGAATAGTTAAAATA
Source organism: Corydoras maculifer (assembly GCA_019802435.1). NCBI lineage: Eukaryota > Metazoa > Chordata > Actinopteri > Siluriformes > Callichthyidae > Corydoras > Corydoras maculifer. The sequence continues at coordinate 637,568 of JAFMOD010000313.1, read as the reverse complement.
CTAAAATATATATTTAATAATTTTTTTGGGCTTAGTGGTTTAGCATGTTCTCCTCTCAGTGCTGGGGATTCCCTGTTCGAATCCCCATCTGGGTGAAGTTTCCATGTTCTCCCCGTGTCCGCGTGAGTTTCCTCCGGGTTCTCCGGTTTCCTCCCACAGTCCAAAAACATGGATCAAGTCAATTGAGTTTTCCAAATTGCCCCATATAGAGTGTGTCTGTGTGAGTGAGTGTGTGTCCAGCGAGAGATTGGCGTCCTGTCCTGGGTGTATCTGCCCAGAACCCCCCCCCCGTGACCCTAATAGAGGATAAAGCAGAAGATAATGGATGAATGAATCATTATTTTAGTTTTCAGCGTTGCTTGGTCGCATATCTTGCAAGGAGCGTGTGCATTATTGTGATGTCACCGCCAGGTGGCGCCAAAATCACCCTTCATTTTCCCTGCGTTTCATCTTTAAGATTTAATGTACGATACAATTTACTAAAATCCAATACACATAGTCAAGAATGAAAACTTTTAAAGACGTAAAATATAACCTTGCACGTTTAAAAACACAAGATAAATAAACAAAGCTAATTACAAAGCTGAGCGGCACGGTGGCTTAGTGGTTTAGCACGTTCGCCTCTCAGCACTAGGGATTCCCGGTTTGAATCCCCATCTGGGTGGAGTTTCCATGTTCTCCCCGTGTCCGTGTGGGTTTCCTCCGGGTTCTCCGGTTTTCTCCCACAGTCCAAAAACGGAACAAGTTAATTGAATTCTCAAAATTGCCCCATTTAGAGTGTGTCTGTGTGAGTGAGTGTGTGCCCAGCGATGGATTGGCGCCCTGTCCTGGGTCTATCTGCCCAGCGCCCGAGACGTTCTCCCCTGGATGGGCATGGGGAACCCCACCGCGACCCTAATAGAGGATAAAGCGGGAGATAATGAATGAATGAATAATTACAAAGCTGTATTGATTTGGCTTAATCTCGTATAAATCGGAATTCTCTGATATGCAATGTTACAGATTTATCACCAGATGGCACCAAATCCTTTATTTTTATTGGGACGCATTAAAAAAACTTTTTAGCAGTGGCGGCTCAATGCCTAAAGCACAGACTGATGTTAATCATATTTTTTGCATGAATGTTCTCCCCGTGTCCGCGAGTGTTTCCTCCGGGTTCTCCAGTTTCCTCCCACAGTCCAAAAACATGGATCAAGGTCATTTGAATTCTCCAAATTGCCCCATATATAGTGTGTGTGTGTGTGTGTGTGTGTGTGTGTGTGTGTGTGTCCAGTGATAGATTGGCGCCCTGTCCTGGGTGTATCTGCCCAGCACCCGAAACATTCTCCGTTCTCCCCTGGATGGGCATGGGGAACCCGAGTAGAAGATAAAGCTGAAGATTAGATTAGATTCAACTTTATTGTCATTGTGCAGAGTACAAGTACAGGGTCATTGAAAAGTAGTTAGCATCTAACCAGAAGTGCAATATATACATATTTACATAAAGTGCAGTAGTAACAGTGACTGGTGCATGAAAAGGTAAAGCATTTACATATACATAATGTGAACAGGGGCGGCACGGTGGCCTCTCAGCGCTAGGGATTCCTGGTTCAAATCCCAATCTGGGTGGAGTTTCCATGTTCTCCCCGTGTCTGCGTGGGTTTCCTTCAGGTTCTCTGGTTTCCTCCCACAGTCCAAAAACATGGATCAAATCAATTGAATTCTCAAAATTCCCCCATATAGAGTGTGTCTGTGTGAGTGAGTGTGTGGCCAGCGATGGATTGGCGCCCTGTCCTGGGTCTATCTGCCCAGAGCCCGAGACGTTCTCCCCTGGATGGGCATGGGGAACCCCACCGCGACCCTAATAGAGGATAAAGCGGAAGATAATGAATGAATGAATGAATAATGTGAACATGATATGATATGAGCATACTATATACATGATATATACATAATATGGGCATAATATATACATGATATACATTTACATTTGGCCATTTATTGGACGCTTTTATCCAAAGCGACTTACAAAGTTTGAACAGGGTTAATCACAACAACCCTGGAGCAATGAGGCTTAAGGGTCTTGCTCAAGGACCCACATTGGTAACTTCAGGGGACCTGGGATTTGAACCGCCAACCTTCAGATTGATAGTCCCCCATACCATACCATAGTATGAACATTAAAGGTGATATAAGGTGCAGAGAAGTGGTTGGACAAATAAAAACATGACAAAGGTCCATCGTTGAGTCTTCTTCACGCTGTTCTTTGATCTTTAATGTCGGGCCCTCGCACAGGACCTGCGGGTCGCATTCAGGCGGCTGGTGCTGAGCTGCGCAGTGACGCTGATCTGGGGTCAGCCTTCGGTCCCGATGCGCGGCAGCCGGGTCGGTGCAGTATGCGGAATCAGCCGGCAGGCGGCGGTGACGTCCCCCTGAACTCTCTCCGCCTCCATCATAACGCTACAGAGGAAGAAACGCACGGCGGCCACTAGGAGAAGAAAATGGCTGATGTTGAAATGGACTTACAAAGCGAGCGGCTGAATAACGGGTACGAGCTCGATTCACAGCCCCGCGTGGGGTCTCGGGGGGCTTTAATTTCGGCTCGGTTGATTAGGACGGAGCGGTTTGATCTCCGCGTCGCGGGGAGCTGCATTAACGTCGCCTCGGCGTGAACGCGCCTGCGCGCTAACGAGGCTAACGAGGCTAACGATGCTAACGAGCCTTACGTAAGCGGCCGGGCTCCTCTCACCGCGTTTGCTTTTTATTTTGGGGATATTTTATTTTTCGGTGTTATTAAGTTCTCTTCACACGTGCCGATAATGTTGGTACGTTTTTAAAAAAGAAACCTCCAGCCGCACGTCACGGGCACACGCTGTGACGTCACGCGGCGTTCGGACCGTCGTGGGGCTCCGCGAGCAACAAACCTCCCGAAACGACGAGCTTTCACCTTTAAAATCCGATTTAAACTCCGAAACCACGTCGCGGAATCGGCGCCCCGCTCGGCCTGTCGGTTGATTTCCCGCCACCTGTAAGCGCGAGCAACTTTATCCCGCTGATCGACCCGCGGCAAACTTCAAACGATCGAATTCTGCTACGTAACGGATCGATCGATTATTAATCGACGTGATCGATAGTTCGGTTAGTGCCCTCTAACAGATCAATACGAGATTTCCATCCCTCCGTTATCTTCCGCTTTATCCTCTATTAGGGTCGCGGGGAGGGGGGAGGGGGGGTCATCATGCACATCCAGGGGGGAAAGTTTCGGGCGCTGGGCAGATACACCCAGGACAGGGGGGCAATCCGTCACTGGGCGTGCATGCATACACACACATACACACACCCACACACACGCACTCACTCACAGACAGACACACTCTATATGGGGCAATTTGGAGAACTCAATTGACTTGATCCATGTTTTTGGACTATGGGAGGAAACCGGAGAACCCGGAGGAAACCCATGCAGACACGGGGAGAACATGGAAACTCCACCCAGATGGGGATTCGAACCGGGAATCCCTAACACTGAGAGGAGAACATGCTAAACCACTAAGCCACCGTGCCGCCTGGATTAACCAGTTAAGATTAATTTACTAAACTTTAGAGTTTTGCTGGAGGATCTTAAACATGTGCCAGATTTGTAAGATGTCCTTGATGTTTTCGTATTCTCGATTTGGTGTCAGCCGGACCGTCCAGCCGCTCTGATAACTTATCCATAATGAAATCCCCCCCCCCCATCATCCTGGATTTGTGTAACTTTTTTTTTTATTTGATTTTTTAATAGGAAGGAGGACGTGGACAGCCCAGAAAAGAGTGGGAATGAAAATGGAGATGTGTCCGGTGAGGAAGAAGAAGAAGAGGGGGAGGAAGAGGAGGGTGAGGAGCAAGCTGAGGTGAACGGAGAGAAGCGGGAATCGGCATCAAAACATCACAGCGGCAGCAAACACAAGAAAAAGAAACACAAGCACCGCAGCAAACACAAGAAACACAAGCACGCGGCGGAGGAGGCGAAGGAGCGCAAGCGGAAACACAAACACAAACATAAGAAGCACAAACGCAAAGAGGGGGTCCCTCCCCCCTCGGGCGCCGTCCCCCGCAAAGCAGGCGAGGGCTCTCTCTCCATGGAGAACCCCAACGTGGATGACCGGGCTCTGCTGGAGGACTTGGAGAAGCAAAGAGCCATGATCAAGGCGGAGTTGGACAGCCAGCTGATGGAGGGCAAGGTTCAGTCCGGCATGGGCCTCATCCTGCAGGGCTATAACTCTGGCTCAGAGGAAGACGGCGAGGGACAGAGGCAGCGAAACGGGGAGCAGCGGCAAAAAGGCGGCGGAGGCAAGACTCGCTCACCGAGGGACCAGAGCGGCAAAGGCGGCAAAGCCAAGCGGGATTCTCCTAACGCCAATAAAACCGTCTCCAAACGGCGCAGTCGCTCTAAAGACAGAAACCGCTCGACGAGGGATAACAAAGGCAGCCGGACAAGTAAAAGCACCAAAGAGGCAGCCGAGGAGTGCGGCAGGTCCAAAGACAAGCGGCGCTCCCGAAGCCGGAACCGATCCCGGGAGAAAACGCGAAAATCAGCAAGTCCGTCCAGCAGGAGGCGTCTGTCTTCGGTTGAAAAGAAGACTGAGCAGAAAGGGCGCTCCTCTGATGCCAAGGAGGGGCGCTCCGGGAGACACGCCTCACCCAGAGCCGAGGAGAAGGAGAAGAAGACGGAGTCCGGTACGGGCCGGATGGTCTCCCCGGGACGGTCGGTACACAAGCGGTCCGAGTCTAAAGACGGCCGACCGAGCCGTTCTGAGACGGATAAGGAGAAGAGGCCGGGTAAGTCCCCGTCCAAGGACGCTTCATCAGGCAAAGAGAACCGCTCGCCAAGACACCGACGGGCCTCGAGCCCTCTGCGCCGCCGCAGTCCCTCCTTACAGCACAGGGACCGCCAGTCCCATCAGACGAGCGCATCAGGCTCCAAACAAAGCCATTCCCCCTCCAGGAACCGCTCGCCCGCCAGGAGGGCGCGCAGTCGCTCAGCCGAACGCCGGAGAGAGTCTCCCGTCAGGTACGGAAGCTTTGGCTGTTTTAATCCAAGTCTACAGCAGTTAGTGGTGAGGGGGGTTCAGCTGTCAATCAGAAGGTTGGGGGCGTTTGGACCTCATGTCCACTAACTAATCAGGGCTCCTGTATAAGTGAGGGAGACTCTTTTTGTTGTGCTGTACACTTTTGTATATGTTCATTGGTAATACAGATTGTTTATTGATAATATAAATAGGTATTGATTTGGTTTTCATTGTTAAAAACCTATTTTGATTTAATGAGTTGTTGTGGGTCTACTTTAAATTGGTGCCACTAGTCCTGGAACTTACTCCATGTGTCCTTCTAAAGTTTTTAAGATAGAATTATGGTTTTGGGTCTAAGTTCCAGTGGGGTGAAGACATGTGCGCAGTCTCCATGTCCTTCTCGTGCTCGAGTGGGTGTGCTCTGGTTGCCTTCTTTAAGGAACCGGGTGGACAGTGTCACATTATTTTCCAAAAGTTTTTTTTTTCTAACTGCGTTCTGTAATCTGAACACAAGATGGCAGTATTTAATGGATATAGAAACTAGATCATGGCGGATAACCAGATTATTAATGACCACGCTTTCAATAAATGCATTTATGAATTAAACCTTGTATATTATTATATTGTGTTTGATTAAAGCAATAAGGCACTTGATGTTGTGTATTATTGTGAATAAATCACGGGACAGGTGTTTAATTGTACTCGGCTACATGGTGGGACCGATGACACGTCTTTCCCATGATTTGTTCACAATAATGCCACGCTCTCTCATGCTTTATTGCTTTAAGATGCCCTAACGAGCCAAAAATGCTGGTGCAGATAAGCTTATGCAAAGTAGTAATAGTATACACCACTTATTTATGTTGATTGGCTCGTTGCCATCATCAGCCCATGTTGTGTTTATAAAGCAACACACATCTATAGAAACACAGAGAGCTGGAACAAAATAATGTCCATAAGTCTGTAATGACGTGTGCTTTGTAACCTGGTTTGTTGTCGCTTTTATGCAGAAAGCGTTCTCGTGCAGAAGCCCTGGGGCGATCACATGACTCGAGCCCAGTGCGACGCAGGATAAGCCGCTCGCCCCTCAGACGGCGGTCCCTGTCACCGCGGCGACAGTCCCGTCTCTCACCACGGCGACGGAGTCGCTCTCCTCTTAGGAGAAGGTGATTGGATTTAAAGTGTCAAATGATTTCTCGTTGTTAAAGCAGTATAGTGCTCTGTTATTTAATTAAAATAAATAATAATTTGGATCAGGTCGGGCGAGAGAGACCGATTCGGACGCACCAGGCCTCGGCGCTCTCTGTCCAGAGAACGTGAAAGGAGAAGGAGGCGGAGCCGAGATGAGGACAAGTTTAAGGGCAGCTTGTCAGAGGGAATGAAGGTGGACCAAGATGACGACTCTGAGGATATGTGAGTTTATCTTCTGACCTTCATCATCATCATTAAGATGATCATCAAGTTCCTTATGAGGGCAGCTGGTATCTGAACAGTCATGTTGTCTTAATGCATATAAGGCTGAATGTATGTGTTTTATCTTTAGGCTGGATGATTTCGAGGCCGAAGAGGAGGATGAGGAGGCTCTGATCGAGCAGAGACGACAGCAGAGGCTGGCTATTGTGCAGGTGAGAAAATTTAAGACATCAAGTTTAATCACACCTCCAGGATTTTCGGTCATTTATTTTATAATCTCAGATTTGTGAGGGGCTCTGGAGCCTATCCCAGCTCCCATCCCATTCACACATGTTCACACCTAGAGCAATGATATTGAATTAAAAATCAGTGGGGTCCAGTTTGAGGACATTTCATCTGGCCGTGGTCCAGACACTTTAAGACACTAATTTTTAACTTATTATAATTTAGTTCTATATCCTATGCACTAAAGTAACCATTAAAGTAAGCATTTAATGACAACAACCGAAAGAAAAAACTAATAAAAAAATGTTTAAAATATATTTTAACTGTTAACAATAATATATTTGTATTGTTTTACCTGTTTTTGCTTTGACTCAATTTATCCTCTTAACTACTGCTTCTCACTTCATACCTCACCTGTTCGCGCTCCCCACTCCTGAATCTGCACAGATCTGATTGGCTGAGAAGCACCTTTGGTGATCTTACTCCGCATGTGATTGGTCTGAATTTACTGAGCAGCGAAGCCCCTACCGTAAAGACAAGAAAAGTGTCACCACTTAAAATAAACAGAGGAAATTAAATCATTCCCAAATAGACACTGCGAGAACACACAAGCTGAAGGCCTTGCCATTCAGTAATCGAACCTATGACCGTCACTGTGAGGCAAGAATATTAACCGCTGCACCACCACGTTGCAGTCAGTTTGGTTCTCATCCTTCCTCCGCTTTCTTTGTGCGGTTAGAAATACAGAACCGTGAACGAGGACAGCAACATGGGCTCCATGCTCTCTGAGCCCAGCAGTCCCCAGAGCAGCGCCCGCAGCCGCTCGGCATCACCGGACGACATCCTGGAGCGCGCCGCTGCTGACGTCAAGGAGTACGAACGCGAGAACGTGAACACTTTTGAAGCCAGCGTTAAGGCCAAGCACATTCTTTTCGCCCAAGAGAAGGAAGGTATGGAGCGAGCCTCACTAACAACACTGTGTTTGTGGGATTTACAAGAACACACCCCCTTTTGGCATTAACAATGTTATATACATAAACATCTGAAGTCATCAGGTTTAGTTTACATTGCGTAAGAAAATATCAGGTCTTGTAAAATGTATTAATTTTAAAATTAAGGAGATATAAGTTTTATTATTTCTTTGATTCCTCTTTTAGCAGGAGCCAACCCAAAGAAACCTAGTGCCCCGGACATGTTTACAGAGTCTGATGACATGTTTGCCGCAGACTTTGATGTAAGTGTAGTTGTATTCCATGTGTTCAGCTGCTGTTTCTTTAGTTGCGTGTTCGTGGGTGTCCTCGTTGCCTCGGGTCTCACACTCTCTCCCTTGCTTTTCAGAGTGCGAGACTCCGAGCTGTGGGTGTTGGTAAGGACTTTAAAGAAAACCCCAGCCTCAGAGACAACTGGACCGATGCTGAAGGATACTATCGTAAGTATCACACACAGATGTTTCTGACCTTTAAACGGAGAATTCAATTGTGATGGTTATTTGATTTCTTTATTAATCCCATGAAGTCTCCTCATTCCATACATGTTTTTATTTATATATATATATATATATATATATATATATATATATTTTTTTTTTTTACATACATGCACACACACAATTAGAAAGATTGTAATGTGTCTCTTTACCTCCACAGGCGTGAACATTGGTGAGATGCTGGATAAACGGTACGAGGTTTACGGCTACACAGGACAGGGTGTGTTTAGCAACGTTGTGCGTGCCAGAGACGTGGCCCGTGCTGGCCTGGAGGTGGCGGTCAAGATTATTCGTAACAATGAGCTCATGTAAGGTTCTATTTACAAATGTAGTGTAAAGAATGTACATAATCAGACGTTTTCTCTAATAATATTAAAATGATGACCAAGTTTGTGAGATTTGATGCAACCTGCTGCATGCTGATAAGAATTTTTTACTATTATTATTATTGTATTAATTACCCCCCCCCCCTCCCCCGGTCCCCCACGACAGGCAGAAGACTGGACTAAAGGAGCTGGAGTTTCTGAAGAAGCTGAACGATGCTGATTCTGATGATAAGTTCCACTGTTTGCGCCTCTTTAGACATTTCTACCACAAGCAGCACTTGTGTCTGGTGTTTGAACCCCTCAGGTACTGCCGTGCGGCATGCGTCCGGAACCCTCGTTAACATAATTCCGAAAGTTTTATGGTCATTTTGTTTTTGCAGTATGAATCTTCGAGAGGTTTTGAAGAAGTATGGGAAGGACGTCGGGCTCCACATTAAGGCCGTTCGCTCCTACAGCCAGCAGCTGTTTTTAGCGCTGAAGCTGCTCAAACGGTGCAACATCTTACATGCTGACATCAAACCCGACAACATACTGGTGAGAATGACACCACCATGGGGCTGCACATCACTGACCCACTGCAAAGATCGACGTCTTCATGCATTTAATGTGTGTGGATTTAAATCCACGAGGGGGGATGCATATGAAGGCTTTTATCATGTGCGTGAGGTGTTTCTTCTTAGAGTGTTCGCTAGTGAACCTTTTGTAATATGTTACGTAATTCAATGTAACGTTGACATCCTGCCAATCCAGCATCATTCGTGGGCTTTCTCGTGAATGCATCAGGAGGTAGTCATCTCCCAGAATGCCTATCACAATAGGTGCAGATGTTACATAAACATAGCACCATGTTAGGAGATGTGATATCTGCTAGACCCACAGTTAATCTATCCTCGATAACCCTCAGGTTTTACCCGTTACAGGTGAACGAGTCCAAGACCATCCTAAAACTGTGTGACTTTGGCTCGGCGTCACACGTCGCCGATAATGACATCACGCCGTACCTGGTCAGCAGATTCTACAGAGCTCCTGAGATCAGTAAGATATGATTCATCCATCTAAATCATAGATCTGGTTGATCTATTAATGTGTTTCAAATGTATTTAACTAATGTGTCCTCTCCGTCCGCAGTCATCGGGAAGCCCTATGATTATGGGATTGATACATGGTCAGTGGGCTGCACCTTGTATGAACTGTACACTGGAAAGATCCTGTTTCCCGGCTCCTCCAACAATCACATGATCAAACTGGCCATGGACTTGAAGGGGAAGATGCCGAACAAGGTCTGTAGCATGACACTACATGTTTTATCTGAATGCATATTATATTGGTTCCCATGTTGATATCCAATTACTGAAAAAATGGAGTGAAGACAGTTTTTAGACCTGCATTGTGTGAGTTTCCAGTAGAGTCAGAGCAGTCAGGATTGGAGTTCTACTTTTAGGAGCGATAGATAAGCCTCTGATTGTTGTTGATGAGTCTGAAGGCCCGGAAGGAGCAACTGCTACACATTCTGGACCAGAACGCTTTGGTATCTTTTTCCATTATATCAGGTCACCTTCAGTCAGGGCAGTGTCCTAGATGATGCGGCAGAAAACAAGGAGCGTTAAGGGACGGAGTGGGACCTGAGTGGACAGAGTGGAACCTGGTGAACTATGGAGGTGTACCCCAAACCTTCAGATTTCTAACCCAATAATGTAATCGCAGAGCTCCCACACCAACTTTCTAGATGATGGGTGGTCACACTCATTTTGCGGATGCAGTGTGCGGTGTAAATTTCTGCGATGGATGGGAGAGACACTGATTATTTTCTAAGCTGTCCTCTGCAGGGACCTGCATTGCTTTAAAAACTTAATATTAAGATATTAAAACAAGCACTGCGTTAGTTGGTTTGATTCCATCGTCCATGAGTGAGCATGTAAATATTAAGAGGTCTCGGTAGGAACCAAAATAATTGTCATTATGACTGCTGTTATCATTGAGAAGCTTCAGAGAAACTTCCAAACATTTGTCGCATAACTTTGTATATATATTTTTTGTCTTATGTCCTTAGATGATCCGAAAAGGTTTGTTCAAAGATCAACACTTTGACCAGAACTTGAACTTTCTCTTCATAGAGGTGGACAAAGTGACAGAGCGGGTTTGTTTCCATTTCCTTTCTTTTAATTCTGAAGTTCTATTTAATTCTAAAGTTTTTATTATGCCCATATATGGTAGGCTGAGTCCAAGCAGGACTTGGCATGTGAATAGGAGATTTAAAAATGACCTCCATCACAGCCTGGGGTGAATAATTACGCTTAGAACCTGATTTGTGTTTCTCCTGACGCCCTCTGTCTCTCGGCAGGAGAAAGTGACCGTCATGAGCACCATTAACTCCACTAAAGACTTGCTGGCAGACCTGATCGGTGGCCAGAGGCTCCCTGAGGAGCAGAGAAAGAAGGTGATGCAGCTGAAGGATCTACTTGATGGCACCCTAATGCTGGACCCAGCCAAGCGCATCAGCATCAACCAAGCCCTGCAGCATCCCTTCATCCAGGAGAAGATCTGATCCTTTCCTCCGTTCGACCACTTTGACTGTTTTTACCTTCCACTGGAAGTGCGGTGGCCATGCCGGTCCTCCTCCTGGATACCTGCTAGTCTAGAAATCCCCCCACCACCATAGATCAGTGTTACCTGGAAAGTGGCGGGGGGGGGGGGGGGTCCAGGTGCTGCAGAGTTTTTAAGGGGAGCAGGACGTTACCGGGGGCTCGGCATCCACTGCACTGGAGCTGGACCGAACTAATGAAGTCTATGGTAGAATGTTTGGATCCATCGGAGACTTTATTTTTATTCACAAGTCTTGTTTCATTTTCCAAGCGATTTTTTTTTTTTTTTTTTTTTTTTTTTTTTTTTTTTTTTTTTTTTTTTTTTTTTTTTTTTTTTTTTTTTTTTTTTTTTTTGTTTGTTTGTTTAGTTGATTATGATCCTGTTGGTTTTTATTGTAAATATATAAATTGTCATTCACGTGACCTTTTTTTTTTTTCAGTTTCAGTTCGAGATTCAGCATCTTAACTGGTTTTCAATCTTGCAGACTGAAATGAGAATACAATTAGACTGTCAAATAATTTTGGGCGTCAGTGTTTTTGTTACTTAAACGACGTGAAAACGCTCTGTCTGTGTCTCTGTCTCACTGTGTTTTGTTATGTCCTCTTTAGCTGATCCCAAACTCCGCAGCCTGTCGAGTGGTCAGTTGACTCAAGTAAGCCCATGTTACTCCACCACCCCTGGTTCTCCATGATGCTGAAAAGAATTCCCAGTTTGTTTGCCGCGCTTTAGTGACAAATATCAGACAATCTCCTATTCCTCTATTTTAAAGGCTCTGGCAAATGGTCTGACCCGTTTCTCGTGTGGTCCTCTTGAGAAAATGACCTTCCCTGATTAAGAAGCAAATGACCTTGAATATGAACATTATTTGCAGCCCCTTATGGTAATTCTGACGTTCCTGTATTGTTTACAGGAATCTGACCCAAACTTGTCATTGTGCTCTCACAGGCCCCTCGGACGTTCTAACGTTTTCAGCCAGTCCACGGTTTTCATTCTACAAGATCTCAAAAGGTCCTGGGATTTCTTGAATCTCCACGTTTCAGGTTCCATAAGTTGCGTGGTGCAATCTGTTGCTGAACCGCCTGTCATATTTCCTTGCAACGCTAGAGGGCGGTAGCGTGTAAAAATAGCTCGCATGTTTGTGGCGTGCTGTGGTATGCGAAGGGAATGTGGAGGGGGGATTAAGTATTAAATGACCGTTTTAAAATGTTTATATAATATACACAAAGTAATTACTGTTTATATAAGGTTTTATTTTTAATTATAATCTATATTTAATAATTTTAATCTACATTATAAATTCCATCTGTAGTTCTTTAGTTACACGGTGTAATCCCACTGTTTATATACTTTAATAGTTTCCGTCACTCTTTTCTCTAATGACCATCAGGACCATCACAGAGCAGGCAATATCAAAGTGGTGGATGATTGTCATGATTGCAGTGACCCTGTTGTCATGGTGGTGGTGGTAATGGTGTGTGTGTGGAATAAATTCAGCAGTCCTGATGAAGCTCTCCTGCATCTCCATGTCCAACCACCAGCATCCTAGAGCCCGGGTCCTGTGATCAAGGATGGAGAAGGTATGTAGCAGCAAATGCACTGCTCTCGCTGATTTTTCATTTACATAATGAAGCAATTTGATGGGTGTTTAATAAACACATCCATCTATTATCTTCCGCTTTATCCTATATTAGGGTCACGGGGGGGTCCCCATGCCCATCCAGGGGAGAACGTTTCAGGCGCTGGGCAGATATACCCAGGACAGGGTGCCAATCTATCGCTGTGTGGATACTCACACAGACACGCACACATACACACACTACTATATGGGGCAATTCGGAGAACTCAATTGACTTGATCCATGTTTTTGGACTGTGAGAGGAACCCGGAGGAAACCCACGCGGACACGGGAAGAATATGGAAACTCCACCCAGATGGGGATTCAAACCGGGAATCCCTAGTGCTGAGAGGTGAACGTGCTAAACCACTAAGCCATCGTGCCGCCCTAAGAAACACAGCAGCTGGAAATTCAAATGCCACTGAAAGGCTGTGCGTCATCCAACATCTAAATACCACCTGCTTTTGTGGTGGTTTTAATCATCAGAGGACAAAGTATGTAGAGACCCAGATGATTTACAGTCTATAACTGAACTACAAAGTTCATCCATATGAGTACACTGGCTTTAAAAGGATGTGTTCCTGATAAAGTGGTCAGTAAGTTTAGTGTGCAGACAACCCTTTTGAATTCCTGGTTAAGATTTCCTTTGCTCACGACTTCTGAGGAATTACTGGTTGTACTTTACGGTGTGGTTCCCCCGATTCAGTTCTGATGAAGTCCATGTTCGGGGAGTGAAGTTCCTGTGGTTTCAGTTTGGGGTTTTGGGAGCAGGGCAGATTAAATTTGCTGGTGTGTGACAAACTTCAATCTTCACTGGGCTTCAGAAAACCAACATCACCCCAAAAATCTACGCAGTAGCATTTCCATTAGCATCCAAATCCCTTGTACTTTAAATATTCATCCCTTTCCATTTTGTAAACATGACCAAAACGTCTTGTTTTCAGCTCATGATCAGAGTTTTTGAAAGCTGATGAGGGATGATGGGGTTCCTGCAGAAAAACCTCTGTGGTATATTAATGGGAAATGGCAGCTGGTTTCGAGATGAATGAGCTTATTCTGAATTTCTGATCCTTGGACAGTACGCACTGGTTTTTGGAAATGAAAATATCTGAACACATGATTTGATTTAAATTCATGTCTTTGCATGCACTTTGAAAAGTCCAGTTTTCTGTGAACTCTGGTCCTGAACCCAGTCCTGATGTCCTAGGGGTAGTTTAAAGTGATTTTACATCCTCCTCACTCCCAGCTGAGCTCAGCCTCATTTTAATGAGTTATCACAGTCCCTCTCTCCCTGCCTCCACGTTTGCAGACAAAACAGCAGGGCTATAAAACACAGAGCCCTGCTTTTTCAAATAGTCCATTACGCTCTGTTAAAATCCCATGGCTGTAAAGCTTCCATTGATTCTCTCATCTCTCTTTATCGCCTCTCAGGCTTTTGTTTTGACACCTGGGAGGGTGGCGAGGAAAAGCCTAGAGGCATCTATGGCTTTTCCAAGCATTACTGTAGATTCAGACATGCCAGCAGATGCTTTTTGTTCTGTAACAGATGCTTCTACTTCTTTGCTTTGTGATTGCTTGTCGTGGTAGACAAGTTTATAACACTTTGAGAGGGTGGAGGTCACAGCAGATTGGACAGGAGATATGGCTACAACATATGGCCCTCTTTCAAAACACGTCATTAGCCATTAAAATGAGGGAGACATCCGTCGCAGTAAAGTAATGCTAGATAAAAAAATGACTGAATGCCAATACATTTTTAGATTGTGCAGATAATGCAACGTTACTTCGGAGGCTGGACTGTCTCCGGCACTGGGGACAGGAGAATGTGGGAAGCTGGAGTATGTGGTCCAACGTGGACAGCATTGAAAAGAGCAGAAGTAAAAGTGTAAGTAAATTAAATAAAACCAAATTTATTTCATCTCAATAAGAGGGAGGGGTTTCCCAATGCCCATCTGCGAAGGCAAGTTTTGGGCACTGGGCAGATGCATCCATGGCAGGGTGTCAATCCATCGCTGGGCGCACACAGAGACCCGCTATATAAAGGTAATTTAAAGCAGCCTATTCACCTTGAATCCATGATTTTGGACTGTGGGAGGAAACCCAGGTTCTCTGCCATTGCTACACAGGGAGAACATGCAAACCACCCAGATCAGGATTTAAAACTGGATCCCCAGCTGAGAGGTGAACATGTTATACACTACGCCACATGCTGCCCAATATAACCAAATCGATCATGAGAAATGAATCTCTAATGCTCTAATGTTATTCTATTATGGAATTTATAGTTTCTTTAAAACTAATGTGACTGACTCATTTCCAGACATTAAGAAACCCATTAAGAGGAAGTCAAAGAGGTTTTGATTCTGTTCTAAAAATGTTTTAAAGATCCCAACACTGCACAGTATTTCAGGAACCACCACCCACGTGGGTTCTGTCGTGGCCACCATGAATCATTCACACTTGACCCTCTGAGACACTTTTTGGATGATGTCTGTAAGGGTTATTTATTACACCTATATATTTAACACCAGAGAAGATCTTCATATTAAAGGGTAATGGCTTATAAAAATGGATTCTGCAGTATTGTATGTACAAACACACATCACATCATGATCTGCTTTCACACCTGACATGCTTTGAAGAGACAGTATGGATGCATTAGATTAGATTCTAATAATCTACACTCTGCGTTTCAAAAGTAATCAAGTATATGTCCAAGAATCTTTAAGATTTTTTTTTAATGTCAAACAAATATTATATTTGCGGGTTTCATGTGGGACATTTTTTATTATCTTTTATGGAACTGTAGGTTTGGCTCTTTGATGAAATACAACTGGTCCAAAAAGTCCCCCAATAATATGAGGTACAGGTGACTGGGGACTTATTTAAAAGATGGTTGATGGCTCCTATTTTTATTACATAGTCACCCGAATAACAAAAATATACCTGAATCCCTCTTCTGCATGCTTAATTTATATATATCAATTTATATATATCTATTTATTTATACATTTTTATTAGGGTTAATAGCTAGTGATTTAACTCCACAAAGCATTTTGCTTTGCTTTTCTGTTAAATGTGGTAGTTGTAACGCTGGTAATGAGTAAAAAATGTCACTTTTAAAGACATAGGATTGACGACCGTGGAGACCTTCAAGTTCCTGGGTGTCACCACCTCTCAGGCCCTGAAATGTATACACCAGGACAGGATTCCAATCTATTGCTGGGCACATTCACTCACACAGACACAAACACACACTATATGGGGCAATTTAAAGCATTCAATTTATATTGAATCCATGTTTTCCGGCTGTGGGAGGAAACCCGGAGGAAACTCATACGGACGGGGAGGACATGGAAACTCCACCCAGATCAGGATCTCCATGGTCACTATGCTGCCCTTTAATTATTTGGCATTAACCTATTTCATAGGTTGTAATTACAATTAGGGCGGCACGGTGGCTTAGTGGTTTAGCACGTTCGCCTCTCAGCACTAGGGATTCCCGGTTCGAATCCCCATCTGTGTGGAGTTTCCATGTTCTCCCCGTGTCCGCGTGGGTTTCCTCCGGGTTCTCCGATTTCGTCCCACAGTCCAAAAACATGGATCAAGTCAATGAAGTTCTCCAAATTGCCCCATGTAGAATGTGTTTGTGTGCGTAAGTGTGTGCCCAGCGATAGATTGGCCCCCCTGTCCTGGGTGTATCTGCCCCCCCCCTATCTTTGGACGCCTACAGCGCATATAATTCAGACCTCTGTATGAATTACTCATTTAGTTCCGTTTGACTTCTCTGTGGCTTCTCTCCGAGTTTAAATGTGATGCGGGGTTTTATTTTTGGAGGCTGACTGCATGACGCCTGGGCGCAAACTTTCTCCCGGATCTGAGTCCCTTCAGCGGCGGTGTTCGGAGGCTTCCACATTCCGCGCATAGCACCGAGCGGGGAGGGCGTGAAGAAAGCGCCGCTGGAGGAAAGCAGAGGAGGGAAGACGAGAAACGCGGACTTAATGTGACTGCAAAACAGTCCCGAGAAACAACCACCATCGACCAGGCGCCTCCGAGCAGGGACGCGCTCCAAAAAAACAGTCTTGCCTAGTGCACTCGGGAATCGGCCGACAACCGGATTGAAACGCGGCCGGCCGAATAACGGAGTTTACTCAGCGCGTTGCTCACACTCGCGGCTACTTTTTTCGGCCGTCAAGAGCTAAGACTGTCTTTTCTAGAGTCTTTTTGGCTTCGAGAGCACGTTTTTGGTGAGTATAAGGCGTATGGGCCGTCTCTGGTGAGAGTGAGCGTCTGGTCCAGCTGTCATCTTGCCGAGGGCACTTCGCCTCAGCGCCCGCCGGAGTTCCCTCGCTGGTCGGCGGCGGTCGTCGGTCGGCGTTCGGACTCTATGGAATGGCATCGGCCGTGTTTGAAGGGACCTCTCTGGTCAACATGTTCGTGAAGGACTGCTGGGTGAACGGCATTCGACGGCTGATCATCACCCCGAGAGGAGAGGAAGAGGAGTTCTTCGAAATCAGGACCGAGTGGTCTGACAGAAACGTGCTGTACCTCCACCGGAGTTACGCCGATTTGGGGAGACTGTTTAAAAGACTCATGGAATGTTTTCCTGAAGACAGGAGAGACTTGTCCAAGTCGCCTTTAATCGAAGGTCGGTATAAACTTTGTATCACCGTCTATTTTATCGGCTCTATTTACCAATTATATGTGTTTGTAGCACTAGGGATTCCCTGTTCTAATCCCCATCTGGGTGGAGTTTCCAAGTTCTCCCCGTGTCCGCGTGGGTTTCCTCCGGGTTCTCCGGTTTCCTCCCACAGTCCAAAAACATGGATCAAGTCAATTGAGTTTTCCAAATTGCCCCATATAGAGTGTGTCTGTCTGAGTGAGTGTGCCCAGCGATAGATTGGCGCCCTGTCCTGGGTGTGTCTGCCCAGCGCCCGAGACGTTCTCCCCTGGATGGGCATGGGGAACCCCACCGCGACCCTAATAGAGGATGAAGGGGAAGATAATGAATGAATGAATAAATTAATTTGTTTGTAGCTCTATAGTAGCAGACTGTAGTCCATCCTTAATAATCAAGACCCCCAAACAGTGCAGGTGTTTTTTTAGGTGGTGTATAATACTCAGCACTGCAACGGCACTAAGGTAGTGGTGGTGGTGGTAGTGGTGAAGAGGATCATACAAAGCAGTGTTGCTGGATGTCCTGTATACAGCTAGCACTGATAGTGTTTAAGTATTTTACATTTAAGGATTTTAAGGTGGATGTCTCCAAAACAGTGTAAAAACTCCACTAGCCCTGCTGTATCTGATAGAGAAGCACACATGTGTCAGGGTAGGTATGATAATCACCAAAGGTCTCCTAAAATCAATTCCATGACACACGTTTGACCTGTGGACTCAGGGTTCGCTTAATAATTTACATCTGGAACGGCACGGGGACCGGATGTGGACCTATCATGTAACCTTATTGTTACATGATGCACCGATGAGTTCCTCATAAAACAATCAATAATTCAGGAGAGGAACATGTGTAAATATTCCAGGTGGATGATTTTAAACCGAATGTCTGCTGAGGGTTCAGTTCATGATATTAAGTGGTGACTGTAATCAGTAAACTTCTTCTTGGTTTGTCAACAATGATTAGAAGGCATGTGTGTTGAGTAGGATTGGTCAAGTGTGTGTGTGTGTGTGTGTGTGTGTGTGTGTGTCTGTGTCTGTGTCTGTGTCTGTGCATCAGTGTGTGCATGTACATACTCCAGAAGAATGTATGTATGTATACACACAAATATATATACATACATACATACACATCTGTGTGTGTGTGTGTGTGTGTGTGTGTGCATTTGCAGTTGTGTATGTACAGTGGGTTGCAAAAGTATTCATACCCCTTGAACTTTTCCATATTTTGTCACATTACAACCACAAACATAAATATATTTCACTGGAATTTAATGTGAAAGACCAACACAAAGTGGTATACAATTGTGAAGTGGAATGAAAGTTATACATGAATCAACAATTTTTTTACAAATAAAAAACTGAAAAGTGCGATGTGCAAAATTATTCAGCC
>JAFMOD010000313.1:594698-618588 GCA_019802435.1 Corydoras maculifer | reverse complement strand
CACAAAGTATTGACTCAGGGGGGCTGAATAATTTTGCACATCGCACTTTTCAGTTTTTTATTTGTAAAAAAATTGTTGATTCATGTATAACTTTCATTCCACTTCACAATTGTATACCACTTTGTGTTGGTCTTTCACATTAAATTCCAGTGAAATATATTTATGTTTGTGGTTGTAATGTGACAAAATATGGCAAAGTTCAAGGGGTATGAATACTTTTGCAACCCACTGTATGTGTGCGTACATTTGCTTGTACTTATGTACAATGGCTGTGTGTGTGTCTGCATCAATGTGTGCTTGTGCACGCACATACTCCAGAAGAATGTATGTATGTATGTATACATGTATGTATACACACAAATATATATATACATACATACATACACATCTGTGTGTGTGTATGTGTGTATGTGTGTGTGCGTGCATTTACTTGTGCTTATGTACAATGTGCGTGTGTGTGTGTGTGTGTAAGTGAGTGTGGGTGGGGGGTCTTGATGTCAACATGATCTTTTTTAAATGAATGCACTTTTCATCTGAGTGGCAGCCTCACAGTTCTCCTCTTCCTTCTCCTCCTCCTCCTCTTCAGGGCTGAGCTTCCATATTGGAACCTAAAGAACTTTAATAAACCTAAAAGAAGAACCCTGGTGTACTGATCTTTTTAAATCCTGTGCTTTTATGAGTCTATAGGGAAATTTTTACTGTTAAGCTTATGTCATGTAACCCCCCCTTCTCCTCCACCTCAACCACCTCCACACTCTGACTCTTCAGTGATAAACTCAGTTACGCTCCTTTATTAAATCACACTGTTATAAGACTTCAGTACAGAGCAGTGGCTTCCATCTTCTATCTCTGCCGTTCTGAACCTATAGCTTATTGTAAAAGTGAACTATGTATAATCTTTAAGCTTTGCATTGCAGTAGAGACACCTAAGCACTCAGTATTATATCACTCAGCTTCCTCTACCTTTCAAAATCATTCCATCTATCACTTCATATCCCTGCTTTGATCTTCACTCGATTCCTTTGTGCATTTTATCTCATTTCTGTCTGGTTTTTAAAGCGAACGCTGATCGCTGATTGACAGGTTTCCGGTTTCTCAAACAAATAAACACTGCCATCCTGTGGCCAAATAATATATTGAATATTACGCATTGATACGAATGTGAAACACTCAGTGGTGTTTGTTAATATCAATAATGTCGAGGCTGGACAAACGACTCCGTCAATCAGATTTAAGGACTGGAACTACCCGTTTTATAATATACTAATATAAACACAGTGGACTAAAAAAGACTAAACAATACAAAATAAAACCTGATATTCTGTCCTCTTCATCATTTCTTATCTTTTGTTCTCATTCATCATCTGTCTGTCGGTGGAGATGAGATTGGAACCAGAGGCTGGATTGTAAACTGTCAGGCTTTGTGTGTACAGCTTTATCACTGTTTCTGTATCATATAGAAGCCTGCAGATGTCATTTGCTTCTCTGCCTTTCTTTTCCCGTCCTGCTCTGTATTTAGTTTGTGTTCGTGTAACTGGCATTAAGATGAGAGCTAGTGTTGAAAACCTGAAAATTTTGTTCTGTGGCTACTGTTTCACATTGCTTGTTTACTCAGAGGCACCAAGGCAACAAGAGAGGGATCTGTATTCGCAGCTTAAAGTCATTTCCAGCGGCCAGATAGCAGAGTGTTTCTAAATTCAGAGGCTTGTGGTTCTTCTGACTACCTTCATCATATTCTTGACAATGTGGCATGTGACTGTACATGTTTATGTGGCGTTTTTGAGAAGGCCATTTCACTGAAATAAAAGGAGAAGTAGGAAAAAAACAGGAGGATGGTCAGAGAGCAGAGATAGTACAGACTAAAAAAAATCTAAAAATTTCTTAAAAATTACCAAAAATGAAGAAAAAAAAAAATCTGCAAATATAGTGAGTAAATTATTCTTGTTAAGATTTCTAAAAGTAAGAAAATGTTTCTCTAAACTAGATTACTCATTCATTCATTCATTTATCTCCCGCTTCATCCTCTATTAGGGTCGCGGTGGGGGTTCCCCATCCAGGGGAGAACGTATCGGGCGCTGGGCAGATACACCCAGGACAGGGCGCCAATCCATTGCTGGGCACACACTCACTCACACAGACACACTCTATATGGGCCCCATCCCCAATTCAGTTGACTTGATCCATGTTTTTGGACTGTAGGAGGAAACTGGAGAACCCGGAGGAAACCCACACAGACATGGGGAGAACATGGAAACTCCACCCAGATGGGGATTTGAACTAGGAATCCCCAGCACTGAGAGGAGAACATGCTAAACCACTAAGCCACCATGCCGACTCAAACTAGAAATCTATTAAAGTCAAAAACAAGATTTGTAAAGATCTGTTAAGACTGAATTGTTTGCAGTGGAAATGTATTTACAGTGCATTAACAGATGTTGTGCAGGATGTGCAGAGTACACTATTGTATTAATCTGGACAGAAATCTCACGTCATGGATTATGCTTGCACTGAAATCCAAAAATTGAATGTGCACATAGACATTCAGGTGTTGTGCTGGTGTTAGAGGATCAGACACTACAGGAACCCTGAGTATCAATGCTGATCTGTAAATAGTCCACCAACAACCAAAAATATCCAGCCAATCTGAGTCATGTGACCACGGATGAAGGACTGGACGATGGGTAATTTGTGCAGTAACAGTAACAAACAAATGCTTTACAATGTCCTCTACAAGTTAATAAACAAGTTTATGAGGTACACAGTACACCCACAGGAGCGTTCATGACAACCTAACGTCATTTTTGACAAGGCGTTCTTCAAAGTTTTGGAGTAGATTTGTGTTAATATATAAGGTCAGTCACTGAAGTTGGATGAGAGGGCTCGCTCACGATCTCCACCCTGAATGTGGGTTAAAACAAGATTTTGTTGGGACTCACCCAACCATGCCTTTATGTAACCTTAAAGTGCATTTATGAAACAGAAAAGGGCCTTACCTCACCTGTTCCCACCTGTATGAGCAGGACAAGGTGCTTGATTGAAATAAAGTAGATTTAAAAAAAAAAAAAAAAAAACATTTCTATATCTTCTAAAAAGATTTCTAGATTTTTGCTTGCATTTTGAGTCCTATACAGATGTTCTAGAGAGAGAAACAGGAAATTCATGTTTCCACAGGACATCCTGTCAGGAAGTTCAGTGCATGTCTGAAGGATCCGTAATGGACTTTAAAAACAAAAATGCTATGGAATATTGTCCCTGATATAAATACAGCTCCTTCACATCAAACTGAAATACAGTGATGGGGCTGCTCATCTTGTGGCATTAAGGAAACGAGCCCCTTTTATTAGATTTTGATAGGAAACGATGTTTGAGTAATTTTAAGTAATTTTTGTAATAAAACTTATCTATGATTAAGCTTATTGTTACTTATTGTGCATCACAACACCTTACACTGAATCTCACATCCTTCTGCAGTCAAAGTTTCTCTCATTTTTCTCCAGCTATAAGCCCAGGAACTATACCCCAGGTGCACCTCCCACACCTTTGGTGGATAATCCCAGATAGTCCTGAAGAGCTGTGTTATATGTGACGGGACAGCCAGTGATGTGTTCTTTAGAAGCTGCGGTCGTATAAACAGCTAATCCAGCTTTGCCCTCCGGGGCTGAAGTCATACGCTTTGGTCAGCAATAATGAATGGTTATGACATCATGGCTGAGCCCTGCCACATTGTGCGCGCTGTGTGAGGAGGCGGCTGGCCATGTGCTCACTCCAGCCGTGTTATTGAGACGGCGCTGTGGTCGCTCTGTAGTCGTCATCGCGATCATGGGAGGAATGAGACGCTGCCCGAGTGGGTGAGGTTCATATAAATACATTTCAGCCGTCTGATTTGTTTCCTGCTCTTTTTCTATTTCATTCTCTGTTCTGTGTGGATGCTCAGGGCGGACGTTTGGACCTTTGTCGTCTTGCTCAGTGCATCAGTTTAAAAGCCACTCGGTGCTGACCTCCAGCTTTTTTAATCACACCTGAGGTTTACACCAGGGGACGTGGGGGAGGTCCTCGATTCCGAGGTCCATATACAGCCCCCTGCTCACCCATCAATGGCCCATGGGATCATTCCTGTATATGTTTTGGGTCATCGTAATAAGTAATCAGTACTTGACTCATAATTGTGCACACTGGATAACTGATTAGAGATGCAGTCCACTGTGTGGTGCGTCGGCCTGTTTCTTGTTACGACACCAAAGCTGTGATCAGTTGCAGATTTATATATTTAAAAACTGATCCAGGGAGGCGGGTGGATCCGTCTGTGGCTCGTGTGCTTTGTTGTCTATGCGTGGAGTTAACAAGAAACATTGATTTGTAGATGACTGCAGCATGTGACCTGTAAGCCTACAGTAATAAAAAGTTTCCTTACCCCTGATATATACTTTATTCATTCATTCATTATCTCCCGCTTTATCCTCTATTAGGGTTGCGATGGGGTTCCCCATGCCCATCCAGGGGAGAACGTCTCAGGTGCTGGGCAGATACACCCAGGACAGGGCGCCAATCCATCACTGGGCACACACTCACTCACACAGACACACTCTATATGGGGCAATTTGGAGAACTCAATTAACTTGATCCATGTTTTTGGACTGTGGGAAGAAACCGGAGAACGCGGAGGAAACCCACGCGGACATGGGGAGAACATGGAAACTCCACCCAGATTGGGATTCGAACCGGGAATCCCTAGGGCTAAGAGAACGTGCTAACCACTAAGCCACCGTGCCGGCCTATATAATTTATACTCAACAAAAAAGAGTTTCCAAAGTCTGACCTCCAAACTACTTCATTTCATGCCGATTTGGGATGGGGTTGGGGGTTGGGGGTTGGGGGTTCCCCATGCCCATCTGGGGAGAGCGTTAGAGTTTCGAGACACTTGCTGCAGGTGGATCCATTGACTTTGTGTTGTGCTTTGATGATTTCAGGCTTGATGAAGATTAAGGAAGCAAAGGACATTGAGGTGAGGCTTAACGAGGTGGAGAGGCTGCTGGAGAACATCATCGCTATGCCTAAAAAGGTATGAGACCTTAACCAATTTACACAGAAGAAATGAATCGGGTTCCGAACATGAAGAACTTATCAGAGATGATTATGGAGATGATGGACCCTAAACGCCGACTATGGTCTTAATGGGAAATGCAAAATGATGCTCTACCTCAGTTGTCTATCATAGAATTTAGCACATGATATTAGTATATACTTTGAAAGACGTGCGAAAAGCCCGAACTTTAAAGACTGCACTTGCATAGAAATATTTGGCATGGTTTATTTACTCATCATGCATTGTGCATGGTCATATGTTGCTAAGCTGTAATCATTGAGTTCTGCAGAATTACCCAGCTCCCTTCATTTTAAAGAATTTTTCACTGTGATTGTTGCAGGTTATTGATAATGTACATCAATGTTAATTCTCAATTGCTCTCTGTTTACCTTAGTTCTCTAGGTCAGAGGTCGTTCTAACGTTCTTTGAGCGTTCACCTCTAGATCGTGTGCTGAGAAATGACAACATCCACAAGATCCAGCCCTGCTTCCAAAGCCCTGTGAAGATTTCAGGTATTTAAATGTACTATGGCAACTGCGTTAACTGACGGAAGTCATCTACAGAGGGCATGAATTATAATAATAATAATAATAATAATAATAATAATAATAATAATAATAACGTGGCTTAGTGGTCAGCACGTCCGACTCTCAGCGTTGGGGATCCAGCTTCAAATCCCAATCTGGGTGGAGTTTCAATGTCCTCCCCGTGCCCATGTGGCATTCAGGTTTTCCATTTCCCTCCCACAGTCCAAAAACATAAATTCAAGGTAAATTGAATGCTCTAAATTGCCCCCATTTTGTGTGTGTGTCAATGTGAGTGAGTGTGTGCTAGTGATGGATTGGTACCCTGTCCTGGGTGTATCTGCCAAGTACCTCCCCTGGATGCGCATGGGGAACCCTCCATGACCCTAGTAGAGGATTAAGTGGAAGATAATGAATGAATGAATAACTAATAGATAGTTGTGAACACACCGGTCCTCTTGCATCACTGAGACGAGTGGAATGTCACGGCTCGGTTCACACGTTCCATGTTGACTTTTTTTCCAGAGATTATGAGATCAAATGGATTCTGTCTGGCGAACACCGAGACCATAGTGTTCGATGAGAATGTGTCACAGGACAAAGACAGACCCTCCTCTACAGACTCAGCGGAACACTCGTAAGTCTCTAATAGCTGTCCTGTAGCGCATGTGCGTCAACATATACTCATTAAGTTTGCTTTAAAGTAATAATTAGAGCTTTTGATTTGACAGGTGCTTTCACATCAAACAGTTCTAGTGACTTATTTGAGAGGAACCTTTAGGGGAAGTTCTTATCGGCTTTTGTTCTGTTAATATTGTTTAGCATTTCATATAATATTTATACATTCGTATATATACAGCACCACTTGAAACTTTGGGCACGCCCCCTTATTACGCCATTCTCGGTTACCTCCACTTACCATATAGATGGACTTTGTAGTTTTATAATTCCAGACTGTAGTCCATCTGTGTTCTTTGTTGTTGTTCCTCCTCTGTTGGTTCTCTTCTCATCACAGAACAGGTATCATTTGGGTGGTGGATTGTTTATGGTCAGTTCTGCAGTGACACTGATGTGGTGGTGGTAAGGGGGGTTTTAGTGCAGCAGTGCTGCTGTAGTTTCATTTAAACACCTCAGTCACACTGCTGGGATAGGAATAATGCACCCACCCAATAACCCCTGCTCTGTGGTGGTACTTTTGGGGTTCTGAGCATTAGTACAGAGCACACAGTATGTTCTGTTGAACACACAGATGGACTACAGAGTGGAATTGTAGAACTACAAAGTCCATCTTTACAGGAAGTGGAACTGAGAACAAAAAAATAAGTGGAGCAGAAAGAGGGGGCGTGTTCATACTTTTGATTGGTAGTGTGTATGTATGACACTGAACTGTGGAGTAAGTCATTATTTTGTTTTTGGGAGAATAAATAAATTTCATGAAGGATGAAGATGCCAAACTACCTTCAGGTGTTAAGATGAGTGTGAGGGTGAGAGTTGAGCGTGTTGCCCAGCAACCAGCCCAGTGCTGACAAATACTGACATACCATGATTATATAGATAGCTTACTTCACCTTTAACTCCTCCATCACTACAGATACGATGAAGATGGAAAAGACGGCCTCTCTGTGGAACCAGAGCTGAGTGAAGATGAACCCGAGGCTTATGTCACCAATCTGACCTATTACCACCTCGTTCCGTTCGAAACGGACATCCTGGATTAAAGCGACGCCTGTCTGCGTTTGTCTTTGAGAAGATAAAGACAACGTGGCTGCTTCTGAACCAGCTGCTTACTAAAAGCAAGGCAAAGTTGTCTGACCATGTCCACTCCGAAGCTGCTTTCACCCCGCGTGTCTCCAAGCTCCGCAGACTCGCGGTTTTAATGTGATCATGTGATTCGGTGACACCTTTAAACAATTCGGGATATTTTTATATGTCTATCCTTTAATGCTGATCCTTTTCACCATCCCAGTGACAGGATTTCACAGCAACTGATCAACACAGCGGTGCCACCTCGACTCTCGGCCACTAACAGACTTCATAATGCTTCTGTTTATATCCTATCCCTTCATAAATATACTGAAATGTAAAGCTGCCCGAGACGCTGTGAGGCGTCGAGGAGCCATTTTCCATTTTTTTTTTCTCTGTCGCAGCATGGAGCTGCAGAGTTGATCCAGCTGCTGACTGCATGGTGCCGTCTGTACGGTGAACTTTAAATAGATCTGGATCTCGATGAAGGAACTTCATAGCTTCAGTACAGTTCTGCACGCTTCCAGTATTGATTAATCAGGCCTAGAGAGGAGCCCTACATTCCAGTGTGACTCGCGGGTGCAGTTTAAAGACTAATAATCGGCGCCAGCGGGGTATGCGTCTCTGCCGTAACAGTGCTGACGCGGCGGTTGTGGCGTGAACGAAAGCAAACGGCAGATCGACTCACAAAAGCAGTTTCTTTTGAAACCAACTCGAAGCTCAGACTGTATTTTAAAGTCTATTATTAATGCCTACATGTGAATGTGAATTACATATGGAGGGGGGGTGGTCACTTGGTCGTTAAGGTGATGGCAAAATTCCCGACCCTCATGTTCGGTTGTTTGTAAGTTTCATCCATCTATTATCTTTAGCTTTATCCTCTATTAGGGTCCTGGGGGGGGGGGTGGTATGTGGCAATTTGGCAAATTCAATTCACCTTGATCCATGTTTTTGGACTGTGGGAGGAAACCGGAGAACCTGGAGGAAACCCACGCAGACACAGGGAGAACATGGAAACTCCACCCAGATTGGGATTTGAACCAGGAATCCCTAGCACTGAGAGGAGAACATGCTAAACCACTAAGCCACCGTGCCGCCTGTTTGTAAGTTGCTTTGATCAAAAGTGTGTACTAAACTCATTTATTCATTCATTATCTTCCTCTAAATCCTCTACGAGGGTGGAAAGCGTTCCCCATGCCCATCCAGGGGGAAAACTTTCTGGTGCTGGGCAGATACATTGGTTTCCTCCCACAGTCCAAAAACATGGATCAATTGAGTTCTCCAAATTGCCCCATATAGAGTGTGTCTGTGTGAGTGAGTGTGTGTCCAGCGATGGATTGGCGTCCTGTCCTGGGTGTATCTGCTCAGCGCACAAAATGTTCTCCCCTGGATGGGCATGGGGAACCCCCCCCCCCCCACGCGCGCGACCCTTATAGAGGATAAAGCGGGAGATAATGAATGAATTTATCTTACAACCATGTTTTTGGACCAAGGGAGCAAACCGGAGAACCCTGATTAAACCCACACGGGGAGAACATGGAAACTCCATCCGGATTGGGATTCAAACCTGGATCCCCAGCAGAGATTAGAGAACGTGTTAACCACTAATCCACCGTGCCGTTCTGTCTGCTAAACTCTATTGTGTTTTCATGTTTCATACCTTACAGATTTTTCTAGAACAGTGGAACAGTTTTGGGAACTCTCCGGATAAAGGCGTCAATCAAACGTCCTCTTAATTTAACGTCATATAGAATATTTATTTTTGTACTCATGAAAATAATGAAGTCACAGTTTGTTTGAATGGATTGTCGGAATCGGGACGTGAAACACGAGGATGCAGTTTGTTTTATTGTATCGATTTGTATTCTTAACTTTGTAAATATACAATAAAAATTGTTTAATAATGTTTATTTAACTTGTGTTAATAAACTATTTCACTCATTCATTATACTCAGTTCTCTGCTCAGTTCTCTACCTGGTCCCATGTTGTACTCATGCCCATCCAGGGTCGAACATTTTAAGGACAGGGCACCAATTTATCACTGGGCACACACACTCTAAATGGGGCAATTTAGAGCATTCAATTGACCTTAAATTCATCTTTTTGGTCTGTGGGAGGAAACCCACACGGACACGATGAGAACGTAGAAACTCCAACCACACACTATATGGAGCAATTTGGGGAATTCACTTGACTTGATCCATGTTTTTGGACTGTGGGAGGAAACCGGAGAACCCGGAGGAAACTCATGCGGACACGGGGAGAACATGCAAACTCCACCCAGATTGGGATTTGAACTGGGAATCCCTAGTGCTGAGAGGAGAACGTGTAAGCCACTAAGCCACCGTGCCGCCTCCTGCATAAACTATTTATATAATATTTATATAAAAATGGGGCAGTCGTAGGCTTGTGCTCACTTCACTCAGTGTGTGTGTGTGTGTGTGTGTGTGTGTGTGTGTGTGTGTGTGTGTGTGTGTGTGTGTCACTGCACATATGTGTTAAATCGGGAGGACACACTCCTCTCTGTGTGTAAGTACAACACACAAAACACAACAATTTTTAACACATAATTACTTTACTCAATAAGCAGTCAATATGCAGTCCTCTGCTTCCCTCTGGCGGATACACGGCGTAATGCGGCCACTTGTAGTTCAAACCCCAGAAAGACGGCGACTTATTAGTTAAATGTAAGTGGGTAAAGGGTGGAATCAGGACGCGCCCTCCGTGCAGTTTCAAGCTCCAGAGTTCAGAGCGCTGCAGACATGGAGGACACCACCCCCGTTCGCCAGCAGCACCGGTTTGAGAGCCGCAAACTGCAGCGCTACCTGACGGGGCGACTGACCGGCATCACAGAGGACACCGCGCTGGCTGTGCGGCAGTTCAGGTGCTGCGGTTCCATGATGTCGCCTTCAGCTTGTTCTAAACTGGTGGTTGATGTAACCGTGTGTGTGTGTGTGTGTGTGTGTGTGTGTGTGTAGTTCTGGTCAGTCCAACCCAACGTTTCTCATCCAGACCGAGCAGAAAGCCTTTGTGCTCCGGAAGCAGCCGCCCGGGTCTCTGCTGCCCGGTGCGCACAGAGTGAGTTTTTAATAAACGCTCTTTATTATTTTCATTTAATAAAAAACTCAAACTTTCCCCAAACTGCACACAACTCCACGGACTTTGACTCCTTTGCACTGTGCAACAGGGGTGAACGTCAAATACCCCTCTGCCCTCCGTATATAAGTGCACTTCGAAAGGTCGTCACTATCTAGTGCACTTTGTGTTCAATTGTAAGCGGTATGGAATTTATACCGGGCAGCATGTAATACTAAACAGTGTCCACTAGAGGGAGACGTTTACAAGCACCTACACTAAACGACCATATTTCTTAAAGGTACTTTTTTTAGATCTACTTCTTCGTCTTATTGGACTCGGTGGCCGTTTGAGCAGCTCCTCATATATATATATATATATAGTATGTACACTTTTTGTAGTTTTAAAGTTATACAGTGTACAATATCAACACAGAGCAGAAGTTATTTGGGTGGTGGATGATTCTGCAGCAATGATGTTGTATTGTGGTGACACTGTTTTTTTTTATTATTATAATTTTTGGGTGCTGGGCAGATACACCCAGGACAGGGCACCAATCCATCGCTGGGCACACACTCACACAGACACTCTATATGAGGCAATTTGGTGAATTCAATTGACTTCTTCCATGTTTTTGGACTGTGGGAGCAAACCGGAGAACCTGGAGGAAACCCATGTGGACATGGGGAAAACGTGGGAACTCCACCCAGGTTGGGATTCAAACCGGGAATCCCCAACGCTGAGAGGAGAACATGCTAAACACTTAACCAACGTGCCGCCATTATTATCTTTATTTATACATGTAACCTCTTTGTTAAGTTAATGTATAATCCATACTTTTTCACTGTGTGTGTGTGTGTGTGTGTGTGTGTGTGTGTGTGTGTGTGTAGGTGGATAGGGAGTATGCTGTACAGAAGGCCCTGCATTCGGTTGGCTTTCCCGTCCCCGCACCGCTGCTCTACTGCAGAGACACCGATGTGATTGGGACAGAGTTTTACGTTATGGAACACGTTCAGGTCAGAGCTCGGCCATCGGCGTTCATAAGTTCATAGAAGCCACATTATCATCACAATCAAAGTGTCTTTGAAATTCACAAAGCCTTAAGTGTAAAGGAAGCTGAGATCCCCCGCTGAGACCGGAGAAGCCGTTGCCTGGACGTTGATCTTGGCCCCTTTATTAAGAAATGGACAGCAGAGGAACATTAAAGTCATGATGGCGGTGGAATGCTTTCACAGTTTGATGATTGAAAGTGTTTGGTTAGCAGAGAGTTGTGTTTGTTCAGGTTCGTGTTTCATCTGC
Source organism: Corydoras maculifer (assembly GCA_019802435.1). Lineage (NCBI taxonomy): Eukaryota > Metazoa > Chordata > Actinopteri > Siluriformes > Callichthyidae > Corydoras > Corydoras maculifer. Next base: position 606,863 of record JAFMOD010000313.1, on the reverse strand, counting down.
TTCAGTTCCATCTCTAATCTACTGCTGAAGCACTGAAGTGTTGTTTAATCGTGTGTCTGTGCAGAAGGATTTAGGGGAGCTCTCAGCAAGAGAAATGGGGTGTAGAATACAGACGATGAGCCAATCACAGTGATCACAGGTCATATTTCAAAGAGCCTCTCATAATCTGACTAAACGCTGGCTTATTGTTAAGTTTGGACAAATAATAAAGCGGCAAGGTACGAGAGGGCGTGGCAGTATTGAGAATAAAGGGGTTATTGGTCTCACCACAGGGGTGGGTTATTGTCAATAATAACACCTCTGGCCAAATAAGTCAGCCAATCAGATTCAAGGAGAATGTTATAATAAATATATATGAAGAAAAAACATGAAAGAATAAATAAGTTTGTAAGTAAATCAGTAATGTTGCTGCATTGTGAGGTGAATGTCTGAATCTGTATCACGTCATATAGTGTGTGTGTGTGTGTGTGTGTCCTACAGGGCCGTATATTCCGGGATGCGAGGTTACCAGGTGTCAGTGCAGCAGAACGAGGAGCTCTGTATCTGGCTGCAGTCGAGGTCTTGGCCCGACTTCACTCTGTGGACGTCTCTGCGCTCGGCCTTCTGGGATTTGGAAAAGGAACCGGTTATTCTAAGAGACAAGTGAGTGGGTTTTAAAATCCGGAGCTGTGTCTCAAAAATGCTGACTGCTTTAATACTCATAACATCAGGATCGGAAAACGTAAAGGGGTTCAGTGAAATCGAATCATAACTGTTTTATGATTCAGATAATGATAAATGATTCTGCATCATGATTTTGTTTTTAGACATTTCTTTTTAACGTTTTATCTTTTAACATTTTTTTAATCCCTTCACTTTGTATCACCGTAAAAGAGCCACCCACATAGACTAATTGCACTAATTGACACATCACATGTCTGCACAATACATTTTTGCACAGTTTTCTTAATGTTTTTTCTATTGATATATTATGCCCTGTGCACTTTGAGGGGGAGCTTAAATCTCGTTGTATGATGTATCCTGTGTAAGCGGGGTATAACGACAATAAAGGCTTTCTATTTCTATTCTATTCTATGACATGGAGAGAACATACAAACATCACATAAAGATATGATGATATGTTTGTGTTCTGTTGGTATACCAATTATGTTTATGTAAAGTTTATTGCCTTTTCTAGTATTAAGAATTGATCTGTAATACGGTTCTAAATCAAGATGCAAATTCATGTGGTTAAACCAGCAGAGGGTCATTCTTAAGATTAAGAGTTTACAATGTAGAAATTGCTCATTGTATGTTTGTGTGATTTATGTTACAGTTCTTACGGTTGGATGTAAGGTTATGTACAAGGTTAAAGTGCAAACTCAAGAATAAACCTAATCAGTAAGAATAAACCTAATCAGCAAGAGTATTTGTGCTGTGGACTTTAAATCGGAGGGAGCTACAACGGGGCTTCACACTGTTCCACCCAAAATTCATTCATATTCATTCATAAGGCCTTCCTTCTTTTCGCAGGTCCTCACCTGGACGAAGCAGTACAAAGCCTCGGCTCACAGAAGCATCCCGGCTGTGGATGAGCTTTCCGATTGGCTGAGTACCAACCTGCCGTCCACTGATGAACAAACGGCCCTCGTACATGGAGATTTCCGAATCGACAACCTGATATTCCATCCCTTTGAGGTAGTTCTTCATATTGACCTCATTATGCAGACAGTCTGGAATAATTCCTCACATTTAAAATAAATCATAAACCATATTCTGAAGATGCTGCCTGGTTTCCGATCCCCATCGAAGGGAGAATGTTTCAGGTGCAGGGCACAGGAGCCAGGAGAGGGCGCCAACCCATCACTGTACACACGAACTCACACAGAAAATATACAGGAACAATTTAGATCTGGGGTCAAACCCAATTGCATCAGGGGCCAAAACTCAAAACACACTTTTGAACAGGATCAACATTTATTGAACACAAAGTAAACTGGAAACTGGAATATTATTTCACAATAAATAAACTTAAACTTTAAATGACTTAAAATATTTTGCTCTCTATAAAAATATCTCTTGATAAAATTAGTAAAGTTATAACTATGAACACGCTGCAAAATCATGCTTTTCCCCAAAATGTAAAAATAACAAAAAAAATATTCAGTTTTCTTTGCTCTTGGGTCATTTTAGAAAAATACACTTAAACTTTAAATCTCTTTAAATATTTCTGCTCTCCAAAAAAAATGTTTCTTTCAAAATCATACAAATTTAAAACATGAGCACGCTCCAAAACACCAGGGTCGTTAATAATAATAATAATAATAATAAATCAATGTTAAATGATCTCACGGGTCGGATACACACAAATTGTTTTAGGGGCCGGATACGACCCGCGGGCCGCGAGTTGACCACCTACGATTTTAGAGCGTCCGATTCACCTTAAATTCATGATTTTGGACTGTGTGTACACGGGGAGAACATGAAAACTCCACACAGATCGGGATTCTAACCTTTTATCCCCAGCGTTTAGAGGAGTATGTCCTCATTTAAAGCTTTATTTTTAAATTTTTCTTTACTTTTACACCGAAATTCAATGAGCAGTGTTTCCTCACTGATTTATTACGAGGCTTCACAAACATCTCACATGATCTGACCTTTGATAATCAAACAGTGACATTTCAACTTGTTTTAAACACAAGGACATTCTGTCGTTGCGGTGGCGAATGTTTAAACAGTTAAGAGCTTTGTTTGAGAGAAGAATTGCTGACAATGCATTTCATCTAAAGAAACCTGAGTTCTGCCAGGCTTTTATCCCGAGCCGGAAATTTAAACCTGTATTGTATTCTGTTAACGGGCGTGGCAGCTCACTGTTCAGGGTGTTGGGCTACCAGTTTAAGGTTAGGAGGTTAGACCGGAGTCCATCACAGTGGGTCCTACAGTAAAGCCTTTAACCCTCTCTTCTCTTGTGGTAGGGGTGTGTCCTGGCTGATTTTGTGCTCTAATTCCAATGGATTTGTTTTTTTATAAACATGAAGGTTGAGGTCTGGACACCAGGAGACGCCTTTAAACTTTAATCTAATACTGGTCCCCTCTCTCTGTCCGCAGGCCCGTGTGGTAGCTGTACTGGATTGGGAGTTATCCACCACCGGGCAGCCCATTGCAGACTTGGCTTACTTCCTCATGCCTCATTATTGCCTTTCCAACCTCAATGTCTCCAGTGTTGTGGGTGGACTCGCAGATGTAGAGGGTGAGAACTCGCCTGTCATCACCATGTACCATGTTTAGTATCTCTTACTTCTAAAGCTTTAAGGAAATTATTTATTCAGCATGAAAAGAAAACATGAATATTATGGGATTTGTCTAAAATAAAAATGCACAATAAAAAATAGTGAAAAATGTTTTTTTACTTTCTATGATTAAATGTTTTAAACTTCATTCAGTACAGAATTAAAAAAAACAATAATTATTCCTATAATATATAATATCCTGCTTAAACCAAAAATTACTACAAAATAATTCAGGGGGCTGTATATGTAGTGTTGTGCAGAAATCTGATTGACTGATTTGGAGTGCAAGGAATAATCCTCTTTATGTAATGTATTTTAATAAGACCCTGTAACCTTATATATATATTATAGGTGTGTAAAATTAAAAACTAACCAACTTCATCCAGGTATCAGAATTAAAATACTTTATTAATCCCTGGGGGGGAAATCGCAGTTATTACAGATGTTCCATTTTTCATGTTATTCTATAGAGTAAGCGCAGTAAAATTACACTACAAAATACGAGAAAAATACATAAAGAAAAGTAAAGTGGCAGTGTAAGTTATACATGTTAAAATGAAAATATATTGCTATATATTTAACATGACCCAATATATATATTATATAGTGGGTCATGTAAAGTAGAGAGTATTGTACCAGAGAGATTATTGTATTGTATAATATTGCACATTGGAATAATAGAAAGAAAGAAAAAAGAAAAAAAGGAAAAAAAAAAAAAAAAAAAAAAAACCCCCCCCCCCCCCCCCCCCCCCCCCCCCCCCCCCCCCCCCCCCCCCCCCCCCCCCCCCCCCCCCCCCCCCCCCCCCCCCCCCCCCCCCCCCCCCCCCCCTGTCTTACTCTGTCTCCAGGCGTCCCCTCTCCAGACGACCTGATCTTTATCTACTCTCGCTGCCGCGGAATCCTGCCTTCAATCCCGCATCAGAACTTCTTTATCGCCTTAGCAATGTTCAAAATGGCCTGCATTGCCCAGGTATCCTCTGGGGTTCCGTAGTAAACAGCCGTGAATCATGTTGGAACCTAATTCTTTCTGACGTAGATAGGATCCGAACGTGATTGCCTTCTTTCTGCCGGATTCCTTGGTTTCATTGCTTGTGATCTCTGCAGGCGGCCTAGTCACACGCTTTGTTTTGGGGTCCTTGACATCAGATCTCTTGTAATGTTGGCACATGCTGGTACACTACGTTCCATGTATGCAGAATGTCCTCGTGCTTTGATTTAGCAAATGTCTGGTTATGTACAGACTACAGAACACACTTTATATGATCAGAACTCACCTTCCTGCTGGTGCCTTTAAAACCACCAACAGAGAGCCAGGGAGGAAATCCCCAATCCAGCTTCCCACGCATCAGACACAAAACCTATCCCTCTACTGGCTAACAGTCTAATTGAAATGTTCTAAAGAATACTCTTATTTTAATCCACACCGCCTGGTATCTCTTGGTTCATAATGAGCTGTTTTGTTCTGCATGGTTTGGTGAGGATTATTAGACCAGCCTGCCGTCATCCAGTAATCTCACGAGTTCTTGAAAAGCCAACAATGAGTAATACTGAATCACTCCACTTATCTTAATCTTCTCCGAAGCATGGAAAAAAGTTCTTATAGGAATAATTAGATAATGCCCATGTTGATGGTTAAAGGTTCAAAGAAGTGAATCTAATGTTCTTTATTCTTTGTTTTAGGGAATTTATGCTCGGTTTTTGTTGGGGAATGCCAGTGCTCCTGATGCTGCAGAATATGAAAAGATTGTGGAGCCAATGTCTCAGATGGCTTTGAAGATTGCCAAAAGGTTATAAACTATGTCTTCTTGTTCTAAAATGATGATAATCACTTAATTCTTCTGGAAATTCACACCAGACTGTCCAAGGAATCAAAGGGGTGCTTACATAGTTTGTCATGACATTCATTAAGTAACCAATCTTTGTCTGGGGACCCCAATCCAGCGAGAGGGATTTAAGGCCCAAACGACTGCTTGAAAATGGAAAGATTTGGTCAAATTGACAGAATTCACAGACTTTGTGGGATTTTTGCAAGCAGGCGATGTGCAACCATACCCATACCCCCTGTGTGCGATGGTCAGATGTCCACATACTTTTGGCTGTATGTTTTAAATGTTCTATAACCTGAGTATCTGTTGTGTTTTGTGTGTAGCTCCTCATTGACCGGTCCAGGTTCTGCCAGGTTGTTTCTTCAGTCTGCTAAAGGCCAGGCTGTTCTCCAGCAGGTCAAAGACTTCATGAAGCTCCATGTCCTTCCTGCTGAGAAGGTCAGTCTGAGGTTCATATCTAAAGAACCTGGATTCTTTAGGTCTCTGTTATAATCTTAACCTTCATAAATAAATCTGAATTTTATAATAATGTGAAAATACACAAAACACAAACAGTGCAATATGATCGTCCGTCATCCGTGTTCCTCTCAGGAATATGAGAATAATATAAATATAATTCCCGTGGATCCCTACAGATGGGATGTTGAGTAAGCCTGATGCTTCAAACACATCCTGAACAAGACTTAGAATTTTAATGGCTGCAGGAGCAGTCGGCTTTGGATGGGTGATTTTTTCTCCTTCAGCTCAGTTGGCACAGTTTGAATCCAAGCACCGAACTATTGAGCTCTGTTCACTCTACAGACTTTGTACGTTTTCATGGGACACTGACGTTGCAAATCTGACCGAACAAAGGAACCAGTCTCTTCAGAGCTTGTGTTTTTCTTTCTTTTTTTTTTTTTTAACACTCCACAGGAAATTACAGAGCACTACAGCAAAAACGCTGACGGGCCTGAGAGATGGCAAACTCCTGCAGTGCTGGAGAAGCTTAAGGTGAGCTTCAAACAAAACCCTAAAGCTGCAACACCACAGTCAGGTGTGCACACAGTGGTCTGACCAAAAAGTTAGATTAATTACTTTATTAATATCAGAGAGATATCTGTGCATCACAGCCACCAATGCAGATGCAGTAAAAAAAAAACTAAATAGGAATAAGAGGTAATGAGCAACTTTTAAAAAGCAATGTACTGTATATTTATAGTATTAAATACTGTAAATTATACTACGTCATCCGAAGGTCCATCATTCCTGCTGCAGTTAGACTGCACAATCAGCACTGCTCTCAGTAATCACTCCAATCCAAACTAAAACAAACTGCAATACATTTATCATTGATGGTGCAATACATTTCAATTTCAATCATCTGTGTGCAACACCTGTCTGCTGCTTAATCAGATACCAAACTATACCATATGTGCGATATTTGTTTCATTTTATTCCTCTATTATAAGACTGTAAATAACTGAAAATTAGAATTTATGGTGTACATACAGATTTCTAATTCTGTTTAAAAATTTTTTAAATTTCTTTCTAATGATTTAATACCTTTTTTTACCTTTCTCCCAATGTATCTGCTGCTGAGAATGTAAATTTCCCCATCGTGGGTCTATTTTATCTTATTTTATCTTACAAACGTATTTATATAATCTACAATTATGAATATATAAAAATATTAATGAAAAATACAGTTCAAGTCTCAAGAGTTTATCATCAGCACAAGAAGCAGCAGGTTGCATTGTGCGGTTGGCGTTCAGTGACTGAAATGACGTGTAAATAAATAAAAAATGATGCAGAGTTTTAACAGAATGAATTTGCTTTGAGGCCAGCGCTCGTGCTGCCGGACTGTGGAACCTGTTCCTGCCTGCGGTCAGCGGATTATCCCAGCTGGATTATTCCTACATCGCAGAGGAAACTGGACGATGCTTTTACGCCCCCGAGGTTTTTAACTGCCAGGCTCCAGGTTCGAGGCTCTTTTTGCCTGCAGGGTCTGTTGGTTTGCCGTTAACAGTTGTGTTAACTCTTATCTGTTAACTGTGCTCTAGATTCAGGAAACATGGAGGTGCTGCACATGTTTGGTTCTGAAGAGCAGAAGAAACTCTGGTTGGAACCTTTACTGAGAGGAGAGATGCGATCCTGCTTCTGCATGACGGGTAAATTAAAAACATATAAGAATTACAGGCATCACAATTATTACAATTGAACACTAATTCCTCGAGTGCTAATTACACATTTTAAACAGTCCTTGGGTTCTGAATGAATTCTCATTAAGATTGAAGTGGCACTCTTTCAGAATTAATTTTATTGTTTGCTGATACTCCCTTGTTTCCTGTATAATGACGTTATGCACTTTGCCCCCCTTACCTGTCCAATAAGTATTAAAGGCTTTGCCCAGGAGCCCACATTATCCTAACTTTTGATGAACTCTGAGTTTAAATCACTCAGTATCATTATTAGTTTCATAGATCATAAATTGTGGTGTGTAGGAGGTAAGAATGCTTATAACAACAGAGCTACAGCATGAAGAATGACTACAAATATAGATCATCATTAAGATTCAGTTAGTTTATCTTGACTCCATTGTTCTCTTCTGTCAGATGTGGCTGGAATGACGTGAAATGGGGTTGTTTATTATCATCATAGTAAGAGAACCCATATGGGGCGAACACTGAGGCCATTCATTTAGTGTTTAAAGACAAAAGATGCTGAGATCTGAACTCAGGTGACCCTCATTGTGGGTTAAAAAGGTAGAACCTGCAGAATCCAAAAGGTTCTCATTCACTCTCTCTTTATTTTCTCTTGCTGTCTTTCAATCTATTTCACTTCCTTCTCTCTCTCTTTCTCTCGCTCGCTCACTCACTCTACTTCATCTGCTTTCTCTCAGTCTCTTTCTTTTTGTTTGTTTGTTCACCAAACTCTCAAAGCGTCCACTTTCTCCTTTTTTTGCACACTCATCTACATAACACACACACACTCGGCCTTTTTTCATCCAAAGTGATTTACCGTATCCCAATTTGTTGGCTGGGGTCAGAATACAGGGTCTAATGAGGGTACCACACAGGATCTGAACCCCCAACCTTCAGATTGATAGCCACACACTCCTAACCACTGAGCACACACACACACACATACGCACTCATTCATATATAAACACACATGCATACACATCATTCATGCACACACACTTATACAAAAATGTACTTATTTTTATACACACACACACTCAGACCCACACACAGTTGGTTAATATTGTGTGGGAGGTGATTGTGAAATCCTCTGTTATCAAAGAACCGGTGTCCAACCCGTGGGATGGTAAAAGAGGTAAACGTGAACATGGCTGCAGGTTTAAGGAGGGTGTCTTTTTGTTGAGTCATCATCACTCACACTGCTCACTGCTCATACAAATAGTATCTTTCTTTTATTATTATTTACTTATTTAATTTCTTTACTGGGGAGGCATGTTCGCCTCTCAGCGCTAGGGATTCCCGGTTCGAATCCCCATCTGGGCGGAGTTTCCATGTTCTTCACGTGTCCGTGTGGGTTTCCTCCCACAGTCCAAAAACATGGATCAAGTCAATTGAGTTCTCCAAATTGCCCCATATAGAGTGTGTCTGTGTGAGTGTGTGCCTAGCAATAGATTGGTGTCCTGTTCTGGGTGTATCTGCCCAGTGCCCGAGGCGTTCCCCCCTGGATGGGCATGGGGAACCCCCCCCCCCGCGAGCCTAATATAGGATAAAGCGGAAGATAATGGATGGATGAATTTCTTTACTGTAGTTAAAATATAAAGTGTAAGCCAGACTATTCTTTATCACATAATAATAAGACATAGAGCTCTAAGAAGCAAGAAGTTTTTCAAACTCACCAAACTCCAGCTGAACTTTTCATTTAAATCAAACAGTGAAACAAAAGGTTGTTTGGCGAATAGAAATTCACTCCACATTTACATCGAATTCATAGCATGTTGTTGAAATCCAGATTAGCTCTACTGCAGCCCGTCCCTATCAGACTCCAGTTTAACGTTCTCCATCTGGGTGCTGTTAAAGATTTACAGAACCCTAATATAAATACACCTGGTACTGAAAGGCCCCGGTGTTTATCAGAGAACAAATTTAAGCAAACATCCTCACGAAGACGGAAAAGCTGTTAGAAATAAGCCGCTGACAATGTTCTTAAACATCTATTAATGTTCGGTTGAAAAGGGATCTCCAAATTCTCACATCACACAAAACAAAATGGAATCTTTCCATGGAAACGGAAGAGCAACCTGAACATTAAGCAGCGTTTAGATTAGAACCCTGAGCAGCCCTTACAGCCCTTACTGTAAAGCGTGGTGGAGGCAGTATCAGCTGGATGGCCACCTGCACCACCTGCATGTCATCCCTCACCACGTCCATGAACCTCTTCTTTGACCTTCCTCTCCACCTCCTGTGAGGCTTACTCAGTGATCAGCGTTAACTTTAAAAACCAAACTAGATTACATAAAAAGACAGGATTATGAACGATTTTCTATCAATAAACATGTTTTAGGTTTTGAGGCCACATTTGAGGTTGTATATTATTGTGAATAAATCACGAGAAAGGGGTATAACTGTTGGGCCTAATAACACCTCTTTCCCTTGATTTGCTTACAATAATGCCACACCCTCTCAAATACATCCATCCATTATCTTCCGCTTTATCCTCTACTAGGGTCGTGGGGGGGGAAGAACATTTCGGGCGCTGGGCAGATACACCCAGGACAGGATGCCAATCTATCGCAGGGCACACACTCACTCACACAGACACAATCTATATGGGGCAATTTCAATTCAATTGAAATTGAGAATTCAATTGCCCTTGATCTATGTTTTTGGACTGTGGGAGGAAATCGGAGAACCCGGAGGAAACCCACGCGGACACGGGGAGAACATGCAAACTCCATCCAGATTCGAACCGGGAATCTCCAGCGCTGAGAGACGAATGCCCTCTCATATCGTATTGCTTTAATAAAATCCCAGTCGTCCCGCCTTGTTGAACCTCCAGCCAGCGACATTTGTTTTATAGAGTTTGTTGGGTTGTTTTAGTCTAACGTCTCTGTTTAAACCTCAGTGCCATGTGAGTAACTGAGTATGATGTCTTAGGTCAAAGATGAAAGTCTTGGGGGGGGGGATTTAGGGTCTGTTATGCTAATTTGTTTCTGGACTGAAGAAACTAAACGGGGCATAATTCACCGGAGTAAATTCCCTTTAGGACATGAGGCTCCAGATCTCAGTGTTAAATCTGATCAGATTTGAAATCTAAGATCCCGACTGTTGGCTGCAGATTGAAGCATCTGTATGAAGTTATTTCCTTTTCCTCCTACTGCTGGTCTACACACACACACACACACACACACACACAAAGGCATCCTGTCAGTGAGCATTTACAGATGCTGTGCAAATTCCATAGTCTGTCCCATTATGTAAAAGAAAGTGCTTCATGTGGACTAAAGTATGGAGACACTCACATTATAAACATTTATACTGAGGCGTTTTTCCTTCGGCAGCCTCGTCTGCTGTCACTCAACTCACTCATAAATCTGTGGGAATCTTTTAAATTCATTCAGAAGAGAATTTGTGAGGTCCGACGGTGGGATTGGGCGAAAGCGCCTGGCTTGCCATCTCCACCGGTGTTCGATGGGGTTGAGCTCAGGTTTGTCAACACCTGACCTTCCCCCCCCTGTGTTCTGCCAAATTGCCATGTGCATCCTTATAAACACCCGTCAAGTTAAATGCCCCTAAACAAACCTGCAGCTAGGGGCCTATCCCATCACCCTGCCTCTAAAGATTCCTTCAGACAAAATATGTCGCACAAATGATCTGTTTTCAGCTCTTACCACTTTTAATGCATTTCTGAATATTTTTTTTTTCTCCAGAGCCTGATATTGCCTCCAGCGATGCGACTAACATGAAATGCACCATACACAGGGATAAAGACCGCTACGTTATCAACGGCAAAAAGTGGTGGAGCAGTGGTAAGTGTGTTTTTGGTTGAACATAAGCCTCTGTGATCGTATCTGTATTTCACGACCAGGTTCCCATCAGAAGCAGGGCGAGTCAGTGGTCTGTCTACGTAGTCAGGCTGCAGGCAGAACGAGGCAGCGAGGCAGGAAGCTTTGAGATGTATATCTCATCATACCACAGTGCTACACTACGTGGAAAAAGAATAAATAATGATGTACTTTTTTCTAAAATCACATTTATAGTACATGGTGCATTCAATCGTGGCCGCATATCAAAATGTCGTCCTGTACCTACAAATGTGTTCTACGTATTATACAGTTTTCTTTATCGCTTCGACTGACACAAGTCAGGGTCACACTGATGATGGCAAACCTGCAAAATAATAAACTCCAACACGTTTCAGGGTTTGTAATGTTAATCTCGCTGACATTTACATTACATTTACATTTAGTTATTTAGCAGACGCTTTTATCCAAAGCGACTTACAAATGAGAAGATTACAAGTCAGAAGTTATGGAGAAAACCAACTATAATGTAAATTCATCAAACCTGATTGTTATTTGATGCTGCTGCCCCCCCCCCTTTTTTTTCTACAAATACAAGGTATTTGTTAAAGTCTACGACAGGTATTTGTTAAAGATGTAGCTTTGATGTTGTATAGGTTTATTACTTTATGGGTGTTGTAGCTCTGTGGTTAGGGTGTTGAACTATCAGTCTGAAGGTTGTGAGTTCAAATCCCAGGTCCAAAGAGGTTACCAATGTGGCTCCTTAAGCAAGACCCTCCAGGGATGCTGTGGCCAACCCTGTCTTCGCTTTGTAAGTGGCATAATGTTGATGTACTATAGTGCTGATGCTTAAAGAAGGAAGACAAGAGTGATACGACCACCACCGGGGGGGGCATGCTGATGTTTGATAGATGTGCAGTAACATCGTTTTATTCCGTTTATTCCTATTGCGCTTTTTTACAACAGTAAATCGGCTCAAAGCAGCCTTACTGTATTCTGAGCCTGAATTTCCGAAGAGCCAGCCAACATGACAGTGAGAAAAAACTCCCTGTTAAAAGTTTTTTTAAGTTGGGGGGGGGGGGGGCACGGT